>PVJC01050192.1:0-11891 GCA_004026665.1 Murina feae
GCGGATATTTAAGAGGGCAGTTCTGATGGGAGTGATAATGCCATAGAGAGAGACACAGCACGCTGCTGGAGCCCAAAGCAGCCCAGCGCAGGGGTGTGGGGTGGACAAAGGGGCAGATGTATCCGCAGAGGCTGCTCATAGGAAGAGAACATGTGTAAGCCAAGATCTAACATCCGAATAGGCCTGGGACGTGTGTGGCCAGCCTGCTTCTGGGGAGGGCCAGGGGCAAAGCTCTGCACAGAGGAGATGCTGGGAGCTGGAGCCCCTTCAGACCCTAGGGAAGCAGTTCTCAACCTGTGGGTCACGACCCCTTTGGGGGTCCAACAACCCTTTCACAGGGGTCGCCTAAATATATTTTGCATATCAGGTAATTTACATTACGATTCATAACAGCAGCAACATGACAGTTATGAAGAAGCAACAAAAATACTTTTATCGTTGGGAGTAACCACCACATGAGGAACTGTATTCAAGGGTCGCGGCATTAGGAAGGTTGGGAACCACTGTCCTAGGGCAAGCATGTCAAACTAGCAGCCGGCGGGCCACATGCCTCCTGCACGCCCCCTCCTGGGATGGAGCCCACACCCCGGGCCTGTGCCCTGACCGGGAATGGAACTGTGACCTCCTGGTTCCTAGGTCGACGCTCAACCACTGAGCCACACTGGCCGGGCTCAGTGGGGTTAGGTTTAACACCAGGAAATGTCTGTAGCAAATGCTCGGCAAGCATCCCAAGTTCTCGGAATTTCACATCCCTGGGCCCAAGGTTGCATCACATCACCTGCACTGACTTTCCGAGGAAAGAAAATCCATATTCAGATAGAAAGAATATTACCTTTCCAGCAAAAGGAAATAAAATGAAATTAGAAATGGCAGTGCTAGTTTGTTTTGTCTTTTTACGCTCTCTTTCCTCCAACACGAGGCAGGAGACAAACCTTTTGTTCCCCAGGCACAACGCCAGCGAAGCCGCTCAGGACGGGGCTGGCCTCCTGGCAGGCAGCTCTCGCATCCTAAACAAGCTCCCCACACCTCGGAGAGCAAGGCCGCTCCTGCCTCTGGGATGCTCACTGCCAGGAAGACACAACGCACACTGTTACACCATGAGCAGCGATGTTCAGCCGGAGTGCCTCCAGGATTCCTAAAACACGCCGTATCTGACTGCTTCCCCGGGGGCACTGCCCTCTTTTCCCTTAGATCGTCAAATTAAAATGATGACAACCAGCCCTAGCCGATCGGGGTCTCATCTCAAATTCATTTCCTCCCCTTCCTCCACAGAAAATCTCTGGAAATCTGAGTACTGGAGTGGATGTTCATAAATACGTTTAATTGCCCTTGATTTTTTTTTCTCGTTTATAAAATTGAATTTTAAAAACCTGCCTAACTAAACTCATCATCTTCAAGCAGCGGAAAGGCAGTAAGAGGTCGGAAAGGGCTTTGAAAACTGAGCCTGATGCGAACGAGAGAATGTTGAGAGCAGCGACCATGTCGTTCTATGGCCCGAGAGGCTACCTCTCCTGCGAAGCGGAGCTGCCGGGTGAGAGGAAACGCGGAGGGCTCGCCCCAGCCGGGGCCCAGGACCATGTCCAGCGGCTGCTCCTCCGCGGCCGGCCCCACCGCTGCCCGCCTCCAGCGTGCGGACCTGTTGCGCGGAGGAAGCTGTTCATTTTTTGCAACAGGGTTCCTTGAACAGGTGTCCAGCATCATGGCTGCAAACGGTTCCAGTCTTGATCTATTTTATTTTCCTCTAAAGTGGAAGAGATTGAGATGTAATCAAATTTTAAAAAAAATTACAGGCCTTAAAAAAGCTGCTGATTTTCTGAGCGCGCCAGCTGCTTCAGGGAGATACCTTTCTCAAGAAGTCCAGGGGGGGTGGCTCTGCTCTCTCCTCCCTGCGCAGTCCCAATGGCACCCCGCGGGTCCCCTCGGGGCAGAGGCAGCTTTCCCTCACAGCAGCCGAGTGCTTCCTCTCTCGAGAAATGGTCTCGAGTGTGCCCTTCGCCGTTTCCTGCTTCAGCCCAGGGAGATCGTCAAAGATGTTTGAGCCTCCGGTTTAAGACCTAGTTCTGCCCTAAGACGGATCCGACGCTGCTGAGGATAAACCCCGCGCACTAGCACCCAGGTGGGCTGCTCCCAGGCCCGCACGCCAAAGGGAACGCCCCACCTGCTGGGATGTGACCTGTGTTCCCCACAATGCGTCTGTCCAAGCCTTACCTCCCAATGTGCCTGTGTTTGGAGATGGGCGTTTGAGGAAGTCATGAAGGTTCAATGAGGTCATAGGGTAGGATGCTCATCCCATAGAATCCGTGTCCTGATGTGAGGAGGAAAGCTCTGGAAACACTGAGATTTCCTGTCTCCACCCGGGATTCTGACCCGGGAGGTCTTGATTGGACTCATCCGCAAGAGCCCCTCCATCTCCAGGGCAGGGAGGCTGGGAGGCTTGGGTGCCACCAGCCTGGCGGTGGACGCCAGATCAGGCCGCGTGCAAACGTCCATCCCGGTGCCCGGCACAGAAGCAGATAAATTACTGACCGCTCCTGTCATTGTTTCATTATCAACTTTAAGGGACACGATGCCTGGGGCTGTGCTGGCCCGTGGTCCCCCGCAGTCCCGCATGGCGCTCAGTAGAATGTGGAAAGGACTTAGTGAGGGGCTGGCGGGCAGAACGTGTGCTTTTCCTTTGGCTGATTGCAAATAACAGAGCATTTTAAACGGTCCATTCGACATATTCCACCTGTGCAGTGTGAATGTCTGTGAAACACGCTGAGTCTCACTGAGGCCCTGGTGCCAACGGCCCCCAAGGCGGATGGGGAACCCCTCTTTCTAGGGGCTGGGCCATTCGGCGGGCGGCGGGGGGCACTGCGGCGAGCTGGCCGGCGCACACCCTGGGCTGACCCTGTCAGAGGCCCGTGTGTCTTTATAAAACCCCATAACGTTGTTTCTGTTTCTTCTTTCTCCGCTGAGAGTGTTTTTGCTTAGGAACGGGGGTCGGCCTGGATTAACCTCAAGAGAGACATTGGATGCCGTGCTTTTTAAAACATTTTTTTTGACGTTTCTCTGAGATGAATGATATAAAAAAATGTATCCCGTGGGGAAAAGTGCTTCGTTCCAAGGGGTTTGGGACTAAGGAGAGGGCAACGCCGCCATCTGTACAAGAGACCGCACAACGTACGCAAAAGGAAACCGTGCAGGAGCGCGCGGGGCTGGCCCCGGGCACACGGCGCCGCTCTCAACCCTCACACGTGGCAAGTGTCTGAGCTTCAGCCCAGGGAATGTGTCGAATGGACCATTTAAAATGCTCTGTTATTTGCAATCAGCCAAAGGAAAAGCACATGTTCTGCCCGCCAGTCCCTCACTAAGTCCTTTCCACATTCTACTGAGCGCCATGCGGGACTGCGGGGGACCACGGGCCAGCACGGCCCCAGGCATCGTGTCCCTTAAAGTTGATAATGAAACAATGACAAGAGCGGTCAGTGATTTATCTGCTTCTGTGCCGGGCACCGGGATGGACGTTTGCACCCCACTGCCCTCCTGAACGTCTCCCTCACCTGCAGGGCCTGGCAGCCGCTATTCCTCAAACAGACGGAGAAACGACAACGGTGCCCACGCTGCTCACAGTGGCGTGCCACAGACAGGCACGAGTCCCAGCTGGGACGGGCGACTTGCTTCTTTGCGGCCCCTTCTTTCCCATCTGTAAAGTGGGGCTAAGCGCTCCTCCATGGCGTGGCGGGCAGGGAAGAGACGTCTGCTACTCTTGGGCCTCTTTCTGTCCTTTTCTCAACTCTCTCGGGAGACAGAGGACTTCAGGCACACACCTGTTCCTCCGTGTTGCAGTCCCCTCGTCGGCTCGACAGAAGGGACCACTGTGCCCCGGTTTCCTCATCGGTTGCTGGGAAAGTCAAGGAGATGCGGGAACATGGAGGGAAGGGCTGGCCGTGGCTGGGGAGCAAGGGCCCCTTCATGTCATGCGCTGTCCCCCGCCGCTCTTCGCGGCTCATATGTGCAGTGGCCCAGTGTCCAGCCCTCTGGGCGCTTGCTCATGTTAGAACAGCGGTGAAGGAAAGGTTACCCTGGAGCAAGCATGTCAAACTCACGGCGGGTGGGCCGCCTGCCTTGTGGCTGGCCGCAAGTCTGACACGCTTGACCTGGGTACACTCAATCCGAGAACAAGCTTCCAGGCAAGAGGCATTTCCCAGGGTCTTCAAATTACCCCGCTGGGGGTGGTGCCATCAACCATATCCAGTTATGGCAACTCCTTTGGAAACCAACTTTGCCTGAAATTTCAAGCAACATTCAAGGAAGCTGTATATTTGATTATTTAAGAATCTGAGACGGGGGTTTCTCTGATAACACAGAAATAGAATAATCCCATAAGATCACAGATTTATGCATTTAAGATCCTCTTAAATAAGAAAAACTCCCCCAAACCAGGTTTTATGTAACACTTGTCTTATGTTGTGCAATAGAATTTGTTTTCACAAAAAAAAAAAATACTCAGTGGTGAGATTAATCCGGGAAACACCGAGTTAAATAAAGCACAGTGGGGCGTCGGCAGCATTTCCCGGAGGCCTGCAGGCGAGTGCGCCTCGTGGATCCGTGCGAGCAGCTGGACTTCCCAGCAGTCCCCACGTCTACTTGGCCACTGAGCCTTTCCCCTCCCAGCACTTCACTAGGACACTGTGTTCCTAAGAAACCCTCTGCTCCAAGTGTGATGACAACCGCTGTGAGGGCCTGGGCCTCGTTCACAACGCAGACCCCAGCCCAGTCCTGACGCGGATGTGAACAGACGCCTGGCCAACGTGAATGCACACACAAGCCCGAGGCACTGCCTCCCACTCTCGCAACGTCAGTCGTAAATTATAGACGGGTGACGGCCCCGAGGCTGCGCTGAGCTTGCTGAATGCCGGATGCGGAAACCGTCTTAGAAATCAGCCATCTCTTAGCAGAAGTGACGGGAATGACACAGAGGCCCCAGGAAAGAGGGAGGAGGCGAGCGGGCCGTTCGGTTGAGGCCAGGCACAGCTCCTTCTCCCCCGACGTCCCTGGTCTTCCCTCTGCTGAGGAATTCCTTATTCTGTCCTCAACCGCGCGTGTTCATGACATCGTGGAGATTCCACGTTCTGTTGCGTCCTTCTGGCTGTGGTCTTATCTGACTATTCGTTTGTTTGGCTTTGTTTAATCAGGCACTTCATTTGATTAGACTCCAACTGCAAGCTCTAGCTCTTGGGTGAAAGCTCAGATTCCAGTTCATTGTTTCTCCTCGGCTAAACTCTGCCCCGCACTGCGTGGCTCACGCATCCCAGAACGTCTGGGCGGCGTTTATACTTAGGAGGTCAGGCTGACTCCCTCCTCTCACCTCTTCTCCTGGAGTTCCAGTTGCTGCGGTGACCCCAACCCCTGCCCTCTGAGTCTACAGGCCAGAGAGGGGGTAGAGATCAGTTGGGATTTTTAAGGGGTGTGTGTGTGCATGCGTGTGTGTGTGTCAATATTTCAGTGCAGGTTTTCTTTTGTGTTTGTAGCCTTTCAACATGGCACTGCCTCTGAGACTGCAGCAAAAAACAGGCCCCTCTCAGCCTCTCTCCTTCCCAGAGTCCTCACTGTGGCTCCCTCTCCAGGAGCTCTAGGCCAGGTTTTATTCCTCCCCACCGCATACACCCCCACTTGTAGTTCACAGACTGTTACCTGTGAGAGGATCAGGTCTGTACTGAGCTACTTAGCTGTACTGCAAACAGAGCCCCCTCCCTTCCCTTCTGTAGACGCCTGAGGAACATTCTCATCTTGTAGTTTAGTCAAATAATTACTCAGCGGTTTATTAAGCCACCACTTCTGTGCAGTGTGAGGCTACAGGGCGAGGCCGTGGGGAAAGGACAAAAACAGTTCGACATGCGACCACACCTTTAATGGTTCTGCCTGTCCCTCTAAGGCAGCAGTTCTCAACCTGTGGGTCGCGACCCCTTTTGCATTGTACGACCCTTTCCCAGGGGTCGCCTAAATACAGCCTGCATATCAGATATCTACATTACGATTCATAGCAGTAGCATCATGACAGTCATGAAGTTGCAACGACAATAATTTTATGGTTGGGTCACCACATGAGGAACTGTGTTAAAGGGTTGCGGCATTAGGAAGGTTGAGCACCACTGCTCTAAGGGCTGTGCTGGCTGACGCTTCGTCCTGGACGGCTGGGACCCGGGCGGGACTTCCTTCCAGGGGGACAGGTAACGGCCGCTAAGCCCAGCCCCACCATTCACGGTGTGGCCCGGAGTACGTCACTGACCCCCGGGACTGTTTCCTCATCTGGAATTGGAGCCAGTTGTGCTAGGGAAGCTCTGAGTTCCTGCTAGGTCTAATGTTCTCTCATTTTAATAAAGCAAAGCAGCCAGTTCTCGGGCCTGAGACGCCTGGAGAGTTGTAATTAGGATTTTTTTATGTTCTTGATTTTTCACGTTCAGGGTTATTAAACACAACATCGTGCTGGGAACACACAGAGGCGGCCTTTCCCTCCGCTGAGCCTAATAAACAGGCGGTGCCACTTCCCCTAATTGGGTGGGTCCCCCTGGAAGACCTCTCGCAGGTCCCAGAGTGGGGTCAGAGGAAGCGTGGGGGCCCGGGGGCCACAGAGACGCGCAGGGACACACCCGGGTTATGTAAGTTCACTTCTTATGCAGCTCAGGAACCAAATACTTAATTTAATTTAGTTCCTGATGGACGGTGGGCTGTCAAGTCAGAAAGCTCCCTCAGCGTGCACACCCTCAGTTCCTCTAACTCTTTTTCTGACAAGTTACAGTCGGCTTCCCACCTCATCTCACAGGTCACCCTACACAAAATGGGCCGAATTACTGTATCAGTTAAATGCAATGCACCCACGTGGCTCCGCCAGCACGTAACAGGACACAACTGCCAGCTCCTTCGTCATTTTGCATATCAAGGGAGCATTTTAATTATTTCACCTGGGAAAAATGAAACCGATGTCTGCGCTGTGAGGCTCAGTGAGGCCAGGGGCTCCCCACACTCATGCTATGTGGTTTAAGTCAGGCTCACCTCCCCCATCCCGTTCCCCTCCCCCCGCCCCCCGGTTCTAGAGAAGGAGGTTATGAGCGTGCCTGCACCACGATGGCTGGCCCAGCGGTGGGCTCACGACCTAAGCCAATCCAACCCGCGTGCACTTGGCGACTTTCGTGGATCGTACTCCACGTGGTCATTTTTTTTGCTGGATCTGAACCTGGTAGGATGTAGCCTGAGAGCTGCAAGGAGCCAGCTGGTGACTCTGAGATCCCACGGAAGAAAGGGATCAGCCCAGAGAACGGAGCGTCAGGATGCAGAGAGAAAGAACAAGCGCTTCCATTGCATGGGACCACGCCTGCCGTCACGTGGCCTCTGGATGGAAGAGCCATAGGCAGTACACGCCCTTTTTCAGCTTAAATCAGATGCACTGTTACTTCTGACTGTAATAATCCCAATTAGGAACAGATCCCAGAATAGCCAAGATCTTGGGAAAGCATATTAAACAGGTTGAGATGCAAGTTTACAGGCAATTTTCTAGGCCTATTTAGATACTGATAAAATGGGTCCTTTCGTGTCCATTATCAGAGGAAATCCATATAGCTTGTCCAAAGAGGCCTCCAATAAACTTCTAGAAAATGACCATTGCAGATGCATTAATAACAGAAATTAACCCTGTTATTCCTCTGTTGATGAATCAAGTACACAGGACTTGAGGGTGCTACATGGAGGCAATGGATTCTGAAGAACTGAAATAAAATCGTTGTTCCTTGGGAACCTACCCTGGTACCTAGCACTTGATATGCTCTTAGAAATGGTGGGATCTAATGAACAAAAGTAGCAAACAAAATAGACATAGACTCAGAGATACAGACTGACAACTCTCAGAGGAGAGGGAGGGTGGGAGCCGGTATGCAAAGGGATTAAGAAAAACACACTCATAAACACGGACAACAGTTGGTGATTATCAGAGGGAAGGGGGTGGGGAGGAAGAGGGAAAAGGGGGGATAAATGGTGAGGGAAGGAGACTTGAGTTTGGGTGATGAACACACAATATATAGATGATTGTATATTGTACCCATGAAATTATATTAACCAATGTAACTCCAGTAAATTCCATTTAAAAATGCGGGTTGAATGAACAAATGAATATATTACCCGACAACACATTTCTCCAAACCTACATCTTTGGAATTACTACATATTCAAAGACAAAAACATTAGTAAGACCTCGCCCAACCCATACCCATCATGACAGAGAGGAATTCGCCATCACCACCACGTGGGTGGTCTAGTGGGGGCGAGAAGGGGTAGAGTCCAGACAAAGAGGTTATTGCGAGGATCAAGACATAATTACCCATAACACAGCAGAGCCATACCCACAATGCACCTGTGTTCTCCGAGCCCACTCACACCCCAACGCTGTCCTACATCCAATACCACAGACGTCTGGGAAGCCACAGAGCCCGGGGCCACATTCTCACGAGCAGAGCATCATGGAGCTGCTGCTGCAGAACTCCAGGCCAAGCGTGAGTCAGAGCAGCAGCGTCTGGCGAACGACATGGCTCACTCCGACTTACGGACTGAGTGACTTCTCACAAATGGGAAAAATAAACCCCGAGGAAATATTATGGGAACAGACCTGTGAACACTGAAAGGGAACATAATCAGGAACAAGTCATAGCTTAGACTGATGAGAAATAAACTATGCTGGAATACACTCATGCTCCTCAGCATGACTGGGGTGCGGGCGGGGTGGGAGGGTGGTGTCGGAAGGGCCCACGTGACTTTAAAGATGTAATATGATGAGCCACTGCAGAACTGACCTCTGAACTTGGCCCTGAATACAGGTCAACCATTTGTGACGGAGAATAAAAATATTGTAACTGATTTGCAGGAGCTATCCATGTCTGGCTCAAAAATATTTCTCATTTTTTTCCCTCCCTCCTCCACTCATTTCTGCTGGAAAACAATAAAAGCTTGTTAATTTCTTGTGGTACATGGGACCCAGATTTGCTGCCCTAAATACCACCATTTCCCCCGCAAAGATACTGCCAAATAGGAATTTTGTTTTTTGGAATTAGGTCTTTATTACTTCCTCACTTTCACAATTTGGTTTTTTTTTTTCTTCCTTTAATTTCTACTTAAGTTGCAGGTTTAATTCAGCAGCCCTGTCTTCTGGGCCAGTTCTTTCATTATCTGAAACACACCGTCTTCGGTAACTCTCACCAGACAGGGCACTGACTTTTGAACTTGGTTCTGCAGGAGGTGCCTTGATTACACATTTTCCCATGTGCAGATCCGACACGGCTGCTCTCGGACCCTACCCGCCCACCCTCCACAAAGGGCAGCCAGGGCGTCCAAGACAGCCTGTCCCCACGTCGAGTACTCAAGTCACGGTCCCCATCCTGCCCCCACACCCAGAGCCACATCCATCTGTCTCTGACCCTCTTGCGTTGTTCACATCCTGGGTCCTGAACTACCCACCCAGCACAGCCTGAGCCACACTAGCTGCATAGATCTGACCCTGTGACGGCTGTTTCCATCATCCCCATCGTCACCTGGGTGTGCTGGCCAGTCTGCAGGACGGCCTTCAGCCTCCCTGCATTTTGATGCCCATGCCTCTGAACAGGGCACCTCTAAAGGAACACCACAGCAATGACAGGGTGTGACCTCCAAGGCCAAGTCATAAAAGTCACTTGGCTTTAGCCTCGCCCTCCCTTATGTCACTCAATCTGGGAGATGCCAGCTGCCATATTGTGAGGATGCCCAAGCAGCCCCTTGGAGACATCCATCCTGCAAGGAGCTGGAGCCTCCTGCCACGGACTAGCCGTGACTTGCCAAGCGTGCGAGCGAGCCTTCTTGCAACGGGATGCCCTCGTCCCAGGCGAGCTTTAGACCGACTGCAGGCCCAGCCAAAGCCTAGACGACAGTTCCATGGGAGACCCTGAGCCACAGCACTGGCGAAGCTGCTCCTGGATTTCTGACCCACAAAACATGAGGTGGTTTCTATTGCCGATGTAAGCTGATAAGATTGGGGGTAACTGCACAGTCACGGAGAACTCACGCATGGGGCGCCTTGTTCTGCCTATCCAGTGTCAACAGTAGCTTCTCACTCAAACTCAGATGAAAAGCAAACTGCTCTCCTCCCCCCCCTACCCCCACCCCCACCCCATCCCCGCCTGAGCCCGGCTGGTCACTGGACTCAAACTACAAAATGGATGTGACAGTGGGACCCGCTGAGCGTTGGGCTTCAGTGAGCCTCCACCACCACCCGAGCTTTCATTACAGACTCGCCACCGTCCTCCAGGCTGCGAAACCGTCAGAGGAGCAGATCAGCTCAGCGTCTGGAGGACTTAAGGAAACGGTCATGGCTGAAGCGGGGGAGCCCTCTCTTGCTTTGTAAACTCGGACAGTCTGACCCTCGGGACACTAACAGACGACAGGTGTGGAGCTGCATGATGTCACCCTCGTGGGTGTCTTCGCCAGGAGCACTGCCCACGGCGGAAGTGACAACTGGTTGGTTCTCCCTCTGTCCTCCTTTTGGAAAACTTTTAAAGGATAAATGGTTTCGTTGTCCCTCGTTACGTGTAAATGTGACGTGTAACAATAGGCGTAACGTTTATAGACAGAGGGCTTCTATATTTCTATGTAGACATAACACGTTTCATATAACATAAATGCTTTTTATCCTTTTGAAGACAGCCAGGATGAACTTGAACTCTTGCTTGTTTTGCTGTTTTTATCCTAATTAATGTGTTTTTAATGAAACCCACTTATACTCAACCCTGCAGCCAACAGCACCACAATTTGAAAGGCAATTGATGTCTTCATTTCATTTTTTAAACGAGGAAAAGGAGGAAATGCTCAGCTGAGTTGGTCACAGCCGAGATTAGGAAAGAACACTTGGCACTTCTTAATTGAAAGTGGGGGTGCTCCACCGTTCCACCCAATTCCTTGAAGCCCACTCGGCCGGAGAGGCGTCACGGGAGGTGAGCCATCAACCTGGAAATCGATGGGTCCGCCCTGTGATTGTCTCCAAGGCGATGAGGAGACCCGAACGCACTTTGCTGTGTGGGGACGGGACGCGGCTACGGAAGCACTTTCATCCAGCCCAGTGCCTGTGGCTGCTCTGCAAGTCGGTCTTGGCGTGCGATGTCCTTGAACAAGATGGAAGACGTGACTGAGTGCAATCCAGCCAGCGACTGCCTGAGTGCAGGGCCAAGCTGCTCTGACAAGCCCCGTGGCTGAGGGAAAGGGGGCAAGTGTCCGGTGTGGCATCCAAAGGCACTGCTCTCCCTAATGGATGGAAAACCAAGTGCCTCCCCCTCCTTCTTCTCCACTCCCTCCCTCCTCCTCTCCCTCCTCAATCACCAGGGCTATGAAACCGACATAAATTATATTTTATGTGGTTTATTAGAAAAAGCAGCTCCACATATTAATCCTTTACAGCCAATTTAGAAGAGAGGATTTATTGTTCTGAATCGCTATCTCCGATTTTATTGACGGGGAGACCGATGGAGAGGGCTTCAAGGACTCGCCCAAGGTCACCAATGCCGGAGGCTGAGTCTGAGGCTGGAACGGAACGTTTCAACGCCTGGTCATCCTCTTAATTATACGGCATCGCCTCCGTTTTATTAAAAAGGGACCAGAGGAGGCAAGTCCCGAAGCTGAAGATGACTCAACCACGAGGCACAAGCTGGCGTTTGGATTCCAAATCTGTCGGGATCAGAATTAGATTCTCTTCCAGGGTTAGGGATCGGACAGGCTGGGTGTCCAGAAACACAGATCCTCCTCCAAAGCGGGGGGGGGGGGGGGGGGGGGGGACACACAGATACCAACAACAGACATTACAGCAGTGTTCCTTGTGGCCAAAAATCTCCTTTATTTTCTTA
>PVJC01050193.1:0-11889 GCA_004026665.1 Murina feae
AAGCAGGCTGGCAACAGGGGGCAGTTGTGGACAAGTGGGCCAGCATGCAGAGTGGTTAGAGGCAATTGGGCAGGCAGGCAGGTGAGCAGTTATGAGCCAGCAGTCCAAGATTGTGAGAGGGATGTCTGACTGCTGGTTTATGCATAATCCCTGTAAACTGGCAGTAGGACATCCTTCGAGGGGTCCCAGATTAGAGAGGGTGTAGGCCGGGCTGAGGAACACCTCCTCCCCTGTGCATGAATTCTGTCCACCGGGGCCACTAGTTTAAACATAAATGTAAAGAAAATAACTTTATAAACATTGTTTTAAATTTATACTTAAAGTTCACGTACAATTTAATGAAAGCCATAATTTCGAAAAACGAATCTAGTCTTCCCTGATTCATCTCTCTTCCAACCTCTATTTTCTATTTGAGAACATGTATAATTTAATATTTTTATTAGGATTATTTGCTGGTTGTTTCTAGTATATGTGTCTTCTCTTTGGAGGATTTTGTACTCGATTTTGAATCCCTCCCCCCCCCCCAAGAGAATATAAAGAGAATATAATTGTGGGAACATTTAATATGTTTAATGCAAGTTTTCTGACTTACAGAGAAAATGAGATCTAAAATGGCGGCTTCTGAATCAAATGAAAGATGGAGATGTTTTACAAAGTTCCCAACAGCATATTATCTTGAATTTCTCTCCACTGTCAACATTTTTTTAAAATATGCTTTTATTGATTTTTTTAGAGAGAGAGGAAGGGAGAGGGACAGAGACATAGAAACAGTGTTATGAGAGAAACATCAATCGGCTGCCTCCTACACAACCTTGCTAAGGATTGAACCCACAACCTGAGCATGTGCTCTGACCAGGAATAAAGCTATGACCTCCTGGTTCATGGGTCAACGCTCAACCACTGTGCAACACTGTCTGGGCAACTCAACTGTCAACATTTTAACTCGGCAGCAACAATACCATAGTGCAACAACAGAGAAATAGGAGGATCATCTTGTATCTATTTACTTTCTTATTGTAAAATGTATAAATCTATATGCAGCATCTCCTATGTATATTTACTCTGGCTATTTTCTTTTTTTACTTTATTAGAACACAGAGTTTTTTATTTTTTTAATATATTTTTAATTACATAAAGTATTACAAAGATTAGTACAAATATCTCTTTTTTTCTCCCTGCCCTTCCCCCAGCCTTCCCTACCCCTCAGTGATTTGGGACACAGAGTTTTTTAAAAGCAGGGCTCTTAATTTGTTTTGACAGAGTCAGCACAGGGAACATTTGATAAATGCTAAATAATCAACACCTAAATACGTATTCCAGAGATGGAAGATCATTCCCATTTAAATCCCTCTCTCTAATGCCCACCCTACCCTTCTGCACAGCTGGGAAGTAATAAATTCTTTCTCATATAGATAAAAATACCCTGAGGGCTATAGGCTGTACAGACCAAACTTCATGTCTGGCCACTGTGCTTCTCCTTTGTTCCTAATCTGAATTTATTCATGACTAGTTCTGCTTACTACTACAATCAGAAAAGCTAAGGAGGTCATATGGAAACTAGGGGAAAGAAATGTGATGGATGTAGAAACAATAGGAAATGATGAATGATCTTGCAGTCTCTCTGGGCAAGAGGTTTCAAAAGAATATATAGGAAATAATAGATTTTCCTGTGCTCTGAATATATTCTCAAGAAATAAACTACTTAAAATGCACCTTTTTAATATTCTCATTTATCTTTTCTACATATCTAAACACACCCTTTTGCAAAAGTAAAATACCAGAGCCTGACATAATATTAGAAATGCTCACACATATGCCAGTAGTCTGTGGTAAAATGTTGAGTGTCATTAAAGGAATTTCAGAATATTATAATATATTTTAAATGAAAACAAAGGTCAAGAACCATAGGAATATAGAAATTATTGATAATAAGATGATGATAATAGTTACTATTAATTAAACACTTTTCACATGCCAGGCACTACTAAGCAGTTTATATAAATTAGCTCATTCAATAATTTTTTAAAGTATGGTTATGTAGACAAAGGATGAAATGGGGCAAATATTTGTCAAAGGTCATACAACAAATATAATGTAGATTCAGGACTTTTACCATTTTTCTCTGATTCAGATTCTTAAGATCCTTCATGTACTGTCTCCCCAAAAGAGTTAGCATTGGTTTTGAATGCATTATTAGAAAATGGAGAGGGGTCTTTTGTTGAAGATATATATATTACTAGAGGCCTGGTGCACAAAATTTGTGCACTGGGTGGGGGGAGGGAACCCTCAGCCCAGCCTATACCCTCTCCAATCTGGGACCCCTTGGGGGATGTCTGACTGCCAGTTTAGGCCCAATCCCTGGGACTGCTGGCTCCTAACTGCTCACCTGCCTGACAGCCTGATCATCTCTAATTGCCATTGCCTGCTGGCCTGATCACCCCTAACTGCACCCCTCTGCTGGCCTGGTTGCCCCTGACTGCACCCCCTGCCAGACTGGTCAACCCCAACTCTCTACCCTGCTGGCTTGGTCACCCCATGCAGCCTGGTGTTCAGTCGTTTGGTCGTCCCTCACTAACCCCCCTGCTGGCCTGGTTACTCCGTTCAGCATGTTTGACTGTCCATTCAGTCTTTCGTTCTGTTGCAATGGCCCCTGGCGCGCTCTCTCTCTCTCTCTCTCTCTCTCTCTCTCTCTCTCTCTCTCTCTATATATATATATATATATATATATATATATATATATATATATATATTTCATACTATTTTCCTAGTGTCATGCTAAAACTGACTGTTTCAGAAATGTAGATGTGCTTCTGGACCACATTATTGTACTTTTATCTTCCATGTCTTGTGTCAAATAATATTAATGAATATGGTTTGAGAGGAATATGTGAGATATTTTTAAGAAGTAATTTAGGTTAGATTATAAGTGAAGCTGACATAGATTAAAGGAAATAGTGTAAAAAAAGGCTTTAGTTTTTCTAGATAAAAATATTTTCAAGCACAAGTTGAAAACATTAATCACATTAAAATTAATTCCAAATTTAAAAGTCTATTGATGTCGAAAGAAACAAGCACAAGGTCATACTTTTCCTCTCTGTAATTCTGATGATTTTTCTTTCTCTCTGTAGTTCATCTACTAATTTGAATGTCATGTTAATGGAGGCACTGGTTTTCTTTTGTGGTTTAAATTGATATTTTCCATATGACAAGCTTGTAATGATTCATTTAAATAAGTAACATGTTTTAGTAGATTAAATAGAAATGTTGCTATATTTTTCTAATAGATATATTTTACAAGTGGTAAAATAAAGTGATATTTTTAAAGAAAGTGTACATTTTATTTAAAATTTTAGCTTTCATATCTGGTGGATTTTGAAGATATGAATCTAATTTTCAAAGACTAAAAGATTTGTGGAAAAGTCTAACAAATATCTAGTAGGTAATATTAAATGTTGTGTTAGCCATCTTCAAACAGATGATGTGAACTAGCATGGAGGTTTTTTGTTTTTTTCTGTTGAATGACTCTTCAAAGAAGGTTTGATTGTAAGATGGTGGCCAATTTTAGAGAGTTTGTGCTTAAAACTTGATCTATGCATTGGAGGAAAAATTTGCTGGCAGGTGAGAAAGGTCAGCCATACAGTAAAAGTCAGTTATCTTGAGAGAAACTGACAGGTAACTGGCCAGCTTGAAGATTTACAGTAAAGGTGACATAGCTGGCAGACAGGGCACAAAAAACAGGAACCTACAGGGAGGCAAGATAGTGTTGAGATGTGGTAAGCAGACCAGCTATTACTTGTCAAGAGACATGACCTGGCAGGAAACCAGCCCTAGGGCATGGGGTGTGAAGTTCAGAATCAAGAGGCAAGGATGGAGGCATGAGAAAATCAGAATCTCAGTCCTGAAATTATTGATGTGCTGGGTCACTTATCAAGATAAGGACTAACAGCAAAGTCCAGACAATAAAATGAATATTTGATCCCAAGAAGAAACTAAGTTTCTAGAATTAGAACATAAAGTAGAGCAGCTTGATCAACTTGAGGATTGATTGCAATAATGATTTTCCTCTCCAACAAGGCTTGAAATCTTTCTAAAACTGAGACACAGCCTACATGTAGGCATTAGTGATTTTAGGCAGATGATTATATAAGACATTTTTTAAAGTCTTCTTGGAACAATAAACCTGAGAGATTATGGTAAGTTTTCAATTATGACTGGCATTTAAGGCATCAAGAATATAATTCATTTTGGTATAGATTGGTTTGCTTGAGCAATCATTTTCAGTATCTATACTAATAAAAGGGTAATATGCTAATTATACTGGACATCTTCCAGTCGTCCTTCTGGACAAAGCCACAGTGGTGGGGGCTGAGGCAGAGGCAGTTAGGAGCAATCAGGCTGGCAGGGGAGGGCAGTTAGGGGCAATCAGTCAATCAGAGG
Source organism: Murina feae (assembly GCA_004026665.1). Classification (NCBI taxonomy): domain Eukaryota; kingdom Metazoa; phylum Chordata; class Mammalia; order Chiroptera; family Vespertilionidae; genus Murina; species Murina feae. Next base: position 4,438 of record PVJC01050193.1, read on the forward strand.
AGGGCAGTTAAGGGCAATCAGGCCATCAGGGGAGGGCAGTTAGGAGTGATCAGGCTGGCAGGGGACCAGTTAGGGGGAAATCAGGCCTGTAGGGAACAGTTAGGGGTGATCAGGCAGGCAGGCAGGCAAGTGGTTAGGAGCTAGTGGTCTTGAATTGCAAGAGGGATGTCTGACTGCTGGTTTAGACAGTCAGACATCCCCCAAAGGGTGCCAGATTTGAAAGGGTGAAGGCCGGGCTGAAGGACCCCCTTTCCTGTGCACGACTTTTGTGCAACAGTCCTCTAGCTAGCAAATAAAATGATACAAGGAAACAAGAAAAACACGGATGGAAAGAGCTGCAGTCCAACAAACTTAATTGGATGAACTATACAGAGGAAAGGTACAAGAAGATCCAAAATGTCACACTGAAACACACTTTAAAAATGATGCTGACTCATAAAATCTAGAATGATTTGATCATTCTCCTCCATCCAGGATCCTATGGAATCCTGCCTCCCTCCCTCCATCAGGATTCCATGGAATCCCTCCTCCTTTCTTCCATTCAGGATATGTGGAATCCTTCCTCACTCTCTCCAACAAGGTTCCATGGAATCTCTCTTCCCTCCAGCAGAATCCTATGAAATCATTCCTCCTTCCATCCTGGGCTCCCTGCAAAGCCACCTTCCCCCCCTCCATCCAGGGTCCCATTTATTCCCTCCTCCCTCCTTCATTCAGGGTCCTATGGAATTCCTCTTCCCCCACTTCTTATATGGTCCTATGGAATCCCTTCTTTCTCCCTCCATCAGAGTCCTATGAATGCCTCCTCCCTCCCATCATCAGGGTTGCATGGAATTCCTCCTTTCTACATCCTTCCAGGGTTCCATAGAACACCTTACTGTTTTCATCCAGGGTCCTATTGAATCCTGCCTCCCTCACTCCATTCAGGGTCATATGGAATCCCTCCTCCCTCTCTCCATCAAGGTCCCATGGAATCCTTTCTCCATGCCTCAATCAGGGTCGGATGGAATCTCTCCTGCCTTCCTCCATCCAGAGTCTTATGGAATCCCTCCTCCCTCCCTCCATCATGGGTTCCATGGAATCCCTCCTACATCCATATGGGTCCCATGGAAGCCCTCCTCCATGTCTCCATCAGGATCCTATGGAGTCCCTCCTCCATTTCTCTCTCCACCCAGGGTCTCATGGAATCCCTCCTGCCTCCATCAGGATCCTATGTAATCCCTCCTCCCTCCATAAGTGTTGCATGGAATCCCTCCTCCCTCCCTCCATCAAGGTCCTATGAAATCCCTCCTCCATATCTCTCCATCCAGGGTCCCAAGAAATCTTCATCTCTCTTCGATCTAGGATGCTATGGAATCCTTCCTCCCTCTCTCCAACAAGGTTCCATAGAATCACTCATCCCTCCATCAGGTACCTATGGAATCCCTCCTCCAGGGTCAAATGGAATCTAAACTGCCTCCTTCTATCAGAGTTCCATGCAATCCTTCCTTTCTTCCTCCTCCAGGATCCTATGAAAACCCACCTCCTTGCCTCCATCTATGATCCTATGGGATTCTTTCTCTCTCCTTCCATCAATGTCCTATGGAATCCCTCTATGCTCCCTCCATCATTGGTTCCATGGAATCCCTCCCCTCCCCTCCTTCCAGGGTCCTATGAAATACCTCCTCCCTCCTCCATCCAGCATCCTATGGAATCCCTCCTCACTCTCTCAACAAGTTTTCATTGAATCCCTCTTCCCTACATCAGGATCCTATGGAATCTCTCCTCCCTTCATCATGGATTCCATGGAATCCCTCCTTCCATCTCTCTATCCAGGGTCCCATGGAATCCCTCCTCCCTAACTCCATCCAGCATCACACTGATTCCCTCCATCCATTCATTCAGGGTCCTGTGGAATCCCTCCTCTCCTCTTCCATCAAGGCTCACATGGAATCCCTCCTCCCTCCCATCATCAGGGTCCCATGGAATTCCTCCTCTCTCCCATCATCAGGGTTCCATGAACATCTTACTGTTTACATCCAGGATCCTATGGAATCCTTCCTCCCTCCCTCGAATCAGCGTCATACGGAATCCCTCCTCCCTGTCTCCATCAAGGTCCCATGTAATCCTTCCTCCCTCCTTCCAGCAAGGTACCATGGAATCTCTCCTTCCATTCTTATTTCAGGGTCCCAAGGTATGTTCCTCCTCATTCCAGGGTCCCATGGAATCCCACCTCCGTCTCTCCACCAAGGTTCCATGGAATCCCTCATCCCTGCATCACAGACCTATGGAATCACTCCTCCCTCCATCAGGATCCCATTGAATCCCTCCTCCATCCCCCCATCCAGGGTCCCACTGATTCCCTCCATCCATCCATCCAGGGTCACATGGAATCCCTCCCCCCTCCTCCCTCTTCCCTTCATCAGGGTCCCACGGAATCCCTCCTCCTTCCCTTTCTTCAGCATGCCATGGAATCCTTCTATCCTCCATCATTCCATGGTCCCATGGAATCCCTCCATTCTCCATCAAATGTCCGATGGAATCCATCAACCCTGCTTCCATCAGTGTCCCAAGAAATCCTTCCTTCCTCAATCCATCAGGGTTCTATGGAATTCCTCATCCCTCCATCAGGGTCCTATGGAATCCCTACTCCCTCCCTCATTACAAGGTCCCATTGAATTCATTCCTTCTTCATCCAGGGTCCCATGGAATCCCTCCTCCCTCCCACAATCAGGGTCCCAAGTAATCCTTCCCTCCATCCATCAGGGTCCTATGGGGCCCCTCCTCCATTTCTCACTCCATCCAGGTTCCCATGGAAACTCTCCTTCATCCTCCATCCAGGAACCTGTGGAATCCCTCCTCCCTCTCTCCAACAAGCTTCCATGAAATCACTCTTCCCTCCATCAGGTTCCTATGGAATCTCTCCTCACTCCATCCAGGGTTCCAAGAAAACCCTAATCTCCCCCCCTCCATCCATGGTCCCATGTAATCCCTCCTCCCACCCTCATTCAGGATCCTATAGAATCCTCCTTCCTTCCTCCTTGCAGCATCCTATGGAATCTCTCCTCCCTGCCTCTATCCAGGGTCCTATGGAATCCGTCCTTTCTCCCTCCCTCCAAGATCCCATGGAATCTCTCCTCCCTCCATCCATCATGGTCCCAAGCAATCCCTCCCTCCATTCACCAGGGCCCTATGGAATACCTCCTAACTCCATCAGGGTTCCATGGAATCCCTCCTCTCTTCTTCCATCCTGGATCCTGTGCAATTCATCCTCTCTATCTCCATCAAGGTCCCATGGAATCCCTCTTCCCTCCATGAAGATCCTATGGAATCCCTCCTCACTCCATCCTGGATTCCATGGAATCCCTCCTTCCCCTGCTCCATCTGGGGTCCCATGTCATCCCTCCTCCCTACCTCATCCAGTGTCCTATGGAATCCCTCCTTCCTTCCTCCATCCACGGTCCTATGGAATCTTTTCACCTCCTCCATTCTTGGTTCCATGGAATACCTTCTCCCTCCCTCCGTCAGGGTTCCATTGCATCCCTCCTCCATCCTCCATCCAGAGTCCTATGGAATCCCTTCTCCATCTCTCTCCATTCAGGGTCCCATGAAATCCCTCCTTCCTCTTCTATCCAGGATGCTATGAAATCCCTCCTCCCTCTCTCCAACAAGGTTCCATAGAATCCCTCCTCCCTCCCTCATTCAGGGTCCTATGGAATCCCTCCTTCCTTCCTCCATCCAGGGTCCTATGGAATCCCTCCTCCCTCCCTCCATGCTGGGTTCCATTGAGTCACTCCTGCCTCCCTCCATCCAGGGTCCTATGGAATCCTTCCTCCCTCCTTCTATCAGGGTTCCATACCATCCCTCCTTATTTCCTCCTTCCAGGGTCCTATGGAATCCCTCCTCCCTGCCTCCATCCATGATCCTATGGGATCCCTTCTGTCACCCTCCTTCAGGGTTCTATGGAATCCCTCCTGCCTCCCTCCATCATTGGATCCATGGAAACACTCTCCCTCCCCTCCTTCCAGGATCCTGTGAAATCCCTCCTCCCTCCCCCCATGCAAGGTTCTATGAAATCCCTCTTCCCTCCTCCATCCAGGATCCTATGGAATCCCTCCTCCATCTCTCCAACAAGTTTCCATTGAATCCCTCTTCCCTCCATTAGGACCCTGTGGAATCTCTCCTCCCACCATCATGGATTCCATGCAATCCCTCCTACCATCACTCCATCCAGGGTCCCATGGAATCCCTCGTCCCTCGCTCATTCAGGGTCCTATGGAATCCCTCATCCTTCCTCCATCCAGGGTACTATGGAATCCCTCTGCCAAACATTCAATGTCTCAAGGAAGCCATTCTTCTATCCTGCCTCAATCAGTGTCCTATGGAATTCATCCACCCTACATCCAGGTTTCCATGGAATGCCGCCTACTCCATCCATGGTTCTATAAATTCACTCCTCCCTCCATCAATCTAGGTTCTTATGGAATCCCTCTTACCTTCCATCCATCAAGGTCCTATGGCATCTGTCCTCCTTCTCTCCATCAGGGTACCATGGAATCTCTCCATCCTCTCTTATTCCAGGGTACCATGGTACCTTCTTCCTCCTTTCAGGATCCTATGGAATCCCTCCTCCATCTCTCCACCAAGTTTCCAAGGAATCCCTCATCCTCTCATCAGGAACGTATGGAATCCCTCCTCCCTCCATCAGGGTCCCATGGAATCGCTCCTCCCTCACTACATCCAGCATCCCACTGATTCCCTCCATCCATCCATTCAGGGTCCTATGGAATCTCTCCTCTCCTCTTCCATCAAGGATCACATGGAATCCCTCCTCCCTCCCATCATGAGGGTCCCATGGAATCCCTCCTCCCTCCCATCATCAGGGTTGCATGGAATCCCTCCTCTCTCCCTCCACGCAGAGTTGCATAGAACATCTTACTGTTTACATCCAGGGTCCTATGAAATTCTTCCTCCCTTCCTCGATTCAGGGTCATATGGAATCCCTCCTCCCTGTCTCCATCAAGGTCACATAGAATCCTTCTTCCCTGCCTCAATCAGGGTCTGATGGAATCTCTCCTGCCCCCCTCCATCCAGGGTCCTAGGAAATCCACCTCCCTCTTCCATCCAGGGTCCTATGGAAGCCCTATTCCCTACCTCCATCCTGGGTTCCATGGAATCACTCCTCCCTCCCTCCTTCCAGGGTCCTATGGAACCCCTCCTACATGCATAAGGGTCGCATGGAATCCCTCCTCCGTTTTTAAATCAGGATCCTATGGAGACCCTCCTCCATCTCTCTCTCCATCCAGGGTCCCATGAAATCCCTCTTCCCTCCATCCAGGATTCCATGGAATACCTCCTCCCTCCCTACATTCAGGGTCCTATGGAATCCCTCCTCCATCTCTCTCCCCATCCAGGGTCCTATGGAAACCATCCTCGCTCCCTCCATCCTGGGTTCTATTGAATAATTCCTACCTCCCTCCATCCAGGGTCCTATGGAATCCCTCCTACCTCCTTTTTTCAGGCTTCCATGCAATCCCTCCTTATTTCATCCTTCCAGGTACCTATGAAATCCCTCCTCACTGCCTCCATCCATGATCCTATGGAATCCCTTCTCTCTCCTCCATCAGAGTACCATGAATCCTTCCTCCCTCCCTCACTCATTCTTTCCATGGAATCCCGCCCGCCCTCCTTTCAGAGTCCTGTGGAATCCCTCCTCCCTCCCTCCATCCAATTTCCTATGGAATGCCTCCTCCCTCACTCCATCAAGTTTCCAAGGAATGCCTCCTTCCTAAATCATGCTCCTATGGAACCCCTTCTTCTTCCCTCAGGGTCCCATGGAAACCCTCATCCCTCCCTCTATTCAGGGCCCCATGGAATCCATTCTCTCTCCCTCCATCAGGGTCCTATGGAATTCCTCTGCCCCACATTCTGGGTCCCATGGAAGCCATTCTCCCTACCCTCATCAGGGTCTGATGGAATTCTTCTGTCCGACATCCAGGGTCCCATTGAATACCACCTGCTCCATCAGGGTCCTATGCAATCACTCCTCCCTCCCTCCATCCAGGTTCCCATGGAATCCCTCCTACCCTCCTTCCATCAGGATCCTATGGAATCCATCCTCCTTCTCTCCATCAGCATACCGTGGAATCTCATCTCTCTTTCCTCTCTTATTCCAGGGTACCATGGTACCTTGCTCCTCCACCCAGGGTCCCATGGAATTCCTCCTCCGACTCTCCACCAAGATTCCAAAGAATCTCTCATCCCTCCATCAGGGTCCCATTGAAACTATCCTCCCTCCCTCCATCCAGCGTCCCACTGATTTCCTCCATCCATTCATGCAGGGTCCTAAGGAATCCCTCCTCTCCTCTTCCATCAAGAGTTACATGGAATCCCTCCTCTCTCCCATTATCAGGGTCCCATGGAATCCCCCCTCCCTCCCATCCTCAGAGTACCATGGAATCCCTCCTCCTTCCATTTCTGCAGCATCCAATGGAATCCCTCCACCCTCCCTCATTCCATGGTCCCATGGAACCCCTCCTTTCTCTATACAAGGTCAGAAGGAATCCCTCCTCCCTCCTTCCATCAGGTTCCCAAGAGAACCTTCCTTCCTCAATCTATCAAGGTCCTTTGGAATCGCTCCTCCCTCCTTACCTCCAGGATCCTATTTAATCCTCCCTCCCTCCTTCAGGGTTCCATGAAATCCCTCCTCTCTACCTCCATACAAGGTTCCATAGAACATCTTACTGTTTACATCCAGGGTCCTATGGAATCCTTCCCCCCTCCCTTGATTCAGGGTCATATGGAGTCCCTCCTCCCTCTCTCCATCACCATCCCAAGGAATCCTTCCTCCCTGCCTCAATCAGGATCTAATGGAATCTCTCCTGCCTCCCTCCATGCAGGGTCCTGTGGGATCCCTCCTCCCTCTCTCCATCAGGATCATATGGAGTTCCTCCTCCATCTCTCACTCTCCGTCCAGGGTCCATGGAATCCCTCCTCTCTCCTTCAGGATCCTATGGAATCTCTCCATCCTCTCTCCAAAAAGGTTCCATGGAATCCTTCTTCCCTACATCAGGGTCCTATGGAATCCCTCCTTCCTTCCTCCATCCTGGTTCCTATGGAATCCTTCCTCCCGCCCTACATTCGTGGTCACATGGAATCCCTCTTCCATCTCTGTCTCCATTCAGTGTCCTATGGAATCCCTCCTCCCTCCTTCATTCAGTGTCCTATGGAATCCTTCCCTACTGCCTCCTTCCAGGGTCCTGTGGAATTCCCTTTTCTCTCCCTACTTCCAGGGTCCCATGGAATCTCTCCTCCCTCCATCCATAAGGGTCACAAGTAACTCCTCCCTCCATCCATCAGGGTCCTATGGATTCCCTCCTCCATCCAAGGTCCCATGGAATCTCTCTTCATCCAAGGTCCCATGGAATCTTTTCTTCCTCCTTAAGGTCCTATGGAATCTCTCGTCCTTCCTTTAGG
>PVJC01050194.1:0-11887 GCA_004026665.1 Murina feae
AAACACCCCTGTATACTTTACTGATCTTTATTTTCATCATGTAGAAACACAGATCCAAAAATCCTAAAGTTCTTAAAAATTGTAAATTTACTTGATAGAGTTGCATGTTTTCTGAACTATGTATAGCACATTTAGATGGATTGTTATTCCCATAAATTTGACTTGCTCACTTTGCCATCCTGGGGTTTTCTACAGATTACTAGCATATATTAACTGGGGAACTGTATTATCAGCTTTCACATATTTCTGAAATACAATTGAAACTTTTCCCCCACATAAACTAATACATAGTTCTCACAGTTGGCAAAATATTTAAAGTATCTACACCAAGTAAAGGAGTATGCTATTGATTTGGCTTTTCATTATATATGATGACTGTTTTCCAGGAGATGAAGTAATTCTCATAAGCAACTATTTAAGCTAATAAAATGTTACAATGTCAGGAGTAGATATCTAAGCAAGTGAAATTTAGTAGTTTATGAGAAGGTCCTATATTCTCACAAATTCAGGTAAAACTAATCTTTATACTTATTAAACCAATAAATAATAAAAGGCAAGTTTTCACTAATTTTAAGCCTAATGTGTTCATGTTTATTGACTGAATTTGAAGGAGGGACAAAGAAAGTAAACAAAAACAATGTATTCTATTATTTTTAGGGGGAATCTGCATTCTACTTACCTAGTTTTAATTCTCAACCAATGTTCATCTCAAACATTATTTTCTAACAAGATTGCATATTAGAAATGTTAAATTGTCTTAGGTCACAAGTTTGAGCCAATTAAGTCTCAAAATGACCTGGAAAATTCAGTTTTTTTAATGGATATATAAGTATAAAAAGCCCAATAAAAAATACTTTTTGGAATTATTATTATGTTTGTATTAGAGGTTCAGTGCATGAAATTCTTGCATGGGGAGGGGGGTCCCTCAGCCCGGCCTGCACCCTCTTGCAATCTGGGACCACTGGCACCTAACCACCCGGCCTACCTGCCTGGTCATCCTTAACTGCTTGTCTGCCTGCCTGATCACCCCTAACCATCTCTGCATTGGCCCCTGCTGCCACAGCTTCATGCAGAAGGACATCCAGAATGAAGTCCAAAAGGTCGTTTGGCTTCCTGGTCCGATTAGCGTATTATGCTTTTATTATTATAGATATGTGTGTGGCAGGTTGATTTTATCATCTTTGTTCAAAACTCACAAATATTTGGTAATGATTTTTGGGAAGAGGGTGTTAAATCCAAAGTCCATCTTTGTTGGCAGGTTCCTCTGCTGAGGCTAAGAAGCTCAAACCTTAATTTTACTTTTGCTGTTTTTAAGTTTCTACCTTTTCATCCAATCACATTATTTCCAAGATAGACCCATAAAAGTGAACACAAAAATGGGATTATTATTTTATATCAGTTATAAATTGAAATTGAGGGGATAGTGAATACTTACTTTAAGAACACTTAGATTTTGCCCATTTTTCAAAAAGATTGATTCTTTTTCTCTCTCCTTTTTCTCATGTGGATACACCAATTTTGCTGACAATTAATATTTTATATGGTGAATGAAGGTACATTTAGGAAGCTATAAGGAGCACTAATAGTTGCCATTCACATTAACAAGAAAACGATATATTACATTTTAAATGAGACATTAAGAATAATTATAAGGTAATTGTCAAGTAAAACAATAGGACACTACCATTCATTTATTAAAATGGATTTTTAAAAAGCCATTACACACTTCCGATCTGAAAAGATTCTGATCTTACCCTCTCCTCCTCCTGGCTCCAGCTCAAGAAATCTACATTCTGCAAGATACCTGGTTTAGAAGAGCCCACGTCCCCTCAGGAAGCAGTTGTAGATAGGGCAAGGGAGCTCTCTGGAATCTCTTTCAGAAAGCCACTAGTCCCATTTTGAGTGTTTCATCCTTATATATGAATCAGATCCCCAAAGGCTCCACCTCATAATACCATTACTTTGGGTTAGAATTTCAACATATGAAACTGGGGGAAATGCAAATGGACAGTTTCTGTCATACAGTTTCTCGTGAAGAACTACATCAGTCATTTGATATCATAAAGATATTATGTTATAAATACCTCATTTTTTTATTGTTTAAAGTATTACATATGTCTTCTTCTTCCCTAATTGAAGCCCCCCCCACCATTCCCACCGTCAAGGGAAAGCCCCCACTGCCCCGGTGTCTGTGTCCATTGGTTATGCTAATATGCCTGCATACAAGTCCTTTGGTTGATTTCTAACCTCATTCTAATAAACACAAAATGTATCCTAACATCCCAAGCTCCATGCATAGCATCACCTCCTGTTTGTGTGAGTCAAAGGTACTAAGTCATGATATATTTTAGTTGAATTTTTGTTATCACTTTATTTTTTTATTTTTAAAATTTCTTTATTGATTAAGGTATTACATATGTGTCCTTATCCCCCCATTACCCCTCCTCATCTACCCCACTCATGCCCTCACCCTCCTGTTGCTTGTATCCATTGGTTAGGCCAATATGCATGCATACAAGTCCTTTGATTGATCTCTCCCTCTTAACCCTGGCCTCGTCTACCTTCCCTCTGAGTTTGATGGTCTGATCAATGTTTCTCTTTAAAAATAATGAAGTGCTACTGCACAATGGTTATGTAGGAGCTCAGTGAGAGAGTCCATCCAGCTTGGTGGTTCTGAGCATGGAATTTGAGGGTAAACTTTCTGAGCTTGAATTCTGACCTTGCCATTTAATTATTTGAATAAATTTTTTGTTATTCAGTTTTCTCATGTGTAATATTAAAAAAAAATGTTACCAACTACCTCACAAGGAATTGAATGAGTTGTATTTCTAAAGTGTGTAGGACAGCATACAGTATATACTAAAGGCTACACGATTTGTAGTGATAATGATGGCTAATTTTTAGTGTTAATTTGAATGGTCTAAGACATGCCCAGACAGCTAGTAAAGAAATATTTCTGGGTGTGTCTGTAAAGATGTTTCTGGAAGAAATTAGTGTTGAAATCAATAAAGTAATGAAAGATGATCCACGCTCATCAATGTCAGTCCAAAGAGAACAAAAAGGTGGAGAGATGGCACATTTTCTCTCTTCTTGCATTGAGATGTCCATCTTCTCCTGCCTGCACACATGGGTGTCCCTGCCTTCACAGATATGCACCCCTTCTTCGGTCTTCCACCTCAGACTGAGAGTTCTCCATTTGCTCCCTTTGTTCTCAGGCCTTCAGAGTCAAATTCAGTTCCACTTCTGGCTTTCTGGTGTTTGCAAATGGAGAGTATACTAGGAGTATAATGAGCGCATTACAGAACTTCTATCCTTCCATAAACACGTGAGCCAATTCCTACAATAAATCTCCTCATATACATGACCAGAGGCCTGGTGCATGAAATTCATGCACAGGAGTGTGTCTCTGTGTGTGTTTGTGTGTGGGGGGGGTGCCTCAGCCTGGCCTGCGCCCTCTCTAAGCTGAGAACCCTTGGGGCTGCTGGCTCCTAACCGCTCACATGCCTGCTGGCCTGATCTTTCTAATTTCTCTCCCCTGCCAGCCTGATCCTCATAACTGCTCTCCTCTGCCTGCCTGATCACCTCTAACTGCCTCTGCCTCACCCTGCCACCATGGCTTTGTCCGGAAAGACGTCAGGAAGATGTTAAGTCTAATTAGCATATTACCTTTTTATTAATATAGATGCCACCTTGTCCTAAAAATCCAGGTTGTTAGCAGGTTTTCCTATTGTGGAAGGGGAGCCTGCAGTAGCATCCTGGGTTCTGACCAGGGCGTAAGCACTGTTGCTTTATCTCAGCAGATGAAATTCTTAGAAGAAGACTCTTGTATGTACCTTGAACATTTCTATTGATTTTGCCAAATCCTCCTCCAAAAATGTTGAACCACTTTAAACTCCCACCAGCAACCATGTGTGTGCCCTCTGTCCTACTATGATGCTAATATCATTGATTTATCTATAGAATATTTTCTCCCCTCAGCCAGGACTGCTTGGCACTTGAGCCAAACTCACTGTTCAGCCCGGAACTTGATTTCCCGAGATAGAATTATGGAGGAGGAAAAATAGTTTTCCTCTAACCTTCTGAGTTCTTACTAGAGGCCCTTGTAATGAATGATAGATTACCATGAGAAAAACAAAAGTTCATTAACATGTTACCTCATTTATATGTAGGAGATCCCAGGGAAAAATGAATAACTCCCCAAGGTGGCTTAGAATCCAGATTTAAATACCTTCTTCCTAGGGAAAGGGGATGGGATATCTATGCCTCTTAGAGGAGAGTACATGAGTTTTAGGAAAGATGAATGAGGGTGGAGGAGATAGTTTATAACAAAGTTTGGGTGTAATGTCAACTTGTAGTCTCCTGTGACTGGAGTCAGTCTTCACTAGCTGATGACACTTTTCCCATCGAGGGAACATTTTGTGGGGGTCCAATTTTAGGCAGATCAGGAGACTTTAGTGAAAACCTCTCCTTGCATTTGCTGTTTTTCAAGCATCTGCAGTTCAAGATCCTCAATATAACAGCACAGCATATGCTAGGGTGGCATGTTCTCTGACCTTCAGAATAAACCCAACAAAAGCTTGTTTATTCTCTTAGATGATTTGCCACAGTAGTGTTATTCCCTGGAGACAGTATTCTGACCAGATCTTCCAGGGAGTGGTCATAACATATGCTGTGCTTGTAGAAAGGTGTAGGCCATATCACGAAATAAATCAGGGTCAGTTTTCTCATCTCGTGGAAAGGGAGATAAAGTTATGATAGTTTATCTCCCTTTCCACAGGTTTCCTGCAGATTTGTGTCTCTGCTGTAGTCCCAGTGGCCCCAGCTTCTCCGCGGCTCTGGGACTTGGAGTTGCTGGGTGCCAGGCCCACTTGAAGGTTTGTGTCTCTGCTCCTCCAAACCCAGCGCTGAGGTGGGGCCTAGGGCTGCTGAGTGCCAGCACCCCTGCAGGCTGTGTCTCTGCTCCTCCAACCCCAGCGTCCCCTTGGCTGCCGGGCTTGGAGCTGCTGGGTGCCGGGCCCCCTGAAGGCTTGTGTCACAGCTCCTCCATCCCAGTGGCAGCAGCAACCAAGCAGACCCAGAGACCCTCTTCCAGCCGTCTGGGGCAGAACACCTGCGTCATCACCTTGGTGACTATGCAGGCGTCTTGTCCCAGCCACTGCCATCTTTGTCTCGGAGTGACGGTTAATTTTCATATTATTCTTTTATTAGGTAGGATTGGCTCTGTTTCACTGGAGAACCTAATACAGTGATTGTGATTTTTAAAATTTATTTGAGTAACTAATCAAATTCCCAAAGGGAATGATACCTAATACTTCCTTTTGGCAATGATGCAGAGTTGTGTGTGCGTGTATGCATGTGCATGTGTGTGTATGTGCGTGTGCGTGTACTGAGGAATGTCATAGTGAGGAACAAGCCTGAGGAATTGACCAGGGACAGATCAAAGTTGGTTAGAGTTCTTAAAAATTAAATATTAAACATCAAATATGTGATACATAGTACACAAATAATTTACTCCATAGAGAGGCCAACATAGCTATACTTACCTATAGGGAAGAAGAGAAATTAACAATTTTTTATTTTAAAAATGTAATTTAGCCACAATGTGAAGGTTAAAAGAATGAGGATTGGAAAATCGAAACAAGGCCATTACAATCATCAGGCAAGTGATAAGACCATGAACAGGGACAAGGTCTGAAGTGATAGAGTGGGTGAGAGCAGAGGCATTTCAAGAGAGCATCCCTGAGCAGAGTGCATCATACATGCTCTAAATTTTAGCTGTCATGATGGGTGGTCAGAATTCACTATCAGAGAAGAGACAGTAAAAAAGACCACAAATAAATCTTCAGTTTCTTCCTAGGCATCTAGGGGGCAAATGACACCATTAGCTTAGAATCTGACCAGAAGAGAAGCCTTTGCAGGAGAAGTAAGTAGTGAGGCCATAGAGTTGGAGGTAACTTTGAATCCACATGAATTGACAAATCACATGTAATTCACTTCCTGAAAGTAGGTCTCTTTAGAGAGCTAATTAAATTTAATTTACTTCAATGATCCAAATTACCTTAATTTAGCAGTGTACTGGCAATATAAATCTTCTAGCTATTTTCTCCTTTGTTAGACAAAATGAACATATTTATGAACTCATTTTAATACAATGAGTACTTATTTTAATGGCATAGAGTACAAAGTGCTATAAAAATCCATCCTGGCCTGGTTGGTATGGCTCAGTGCCATAGTGTCGACCTGTGGACCAGGAGGTCACTGGTTTGACTCCTGGTCAGGGCACATGCCTGTGTAGCGAGCTTGATTCCCAGTGTGGGGTGTGCAGGAGGCAGCCAATCATTGATTCTCTCGTCATTGATGTTTCTGTCTTTCTTTCTCCCTCCCCCTTCCTCTTTTAAATCAATAAAAATATATATTAAAAAAAATCCATCCTGCTTCTGATGGGAGAAGAGAGTTGGACAGCAGAGATAGTCAGAAAGATTTCTTTTGAGAACAATTCCTTCAGGAATGACTTTGAGAGTACAGGGAGGTCAGAGGTGGTGGAGAGAGAACTGACCAGACAGGCTTCAAAAGGGCTGTTTTAAATGGAGCGTAGCGTATGCAAGGAGTATAATGAGGATGATAAAATTTGGTAGTGTCTGCATTTATTTTTGTAGCATATTTTTCCTTCCTGTTTTCTCCTTAAATTAAATAAAAGGCAGAATTTCACTTTGATCCATTAAAAAGCTAGCTAATGATTATAATTTAGATGCTGGCATAGGGCAAACAGCTATTTATACAAATTATTGCCCTAAGCACCTGCTCCAATTTTTCATGTATTATGCTAACAGTGTTTTTTGTCTTAATTAAAAATGTTAATTAGTGGTGATATAAACAGCAAAAGAAAAGCTGGTAACATATGCAGAAGAATTTTACAGTATGTGCATAACTTTTTTCAAACTGATGAACTAAGCATGAAAGCAATCTGAAACGCTTAGAAACAGTAGCAAATTCTCAACTGAACCTGAGATTGTTCTCTGAGCATCAGATTAGGTTAACATATGATTGCTCTCTGCTTTCATATGTTTTGCTTCTAGCCTAATTATTGTACATTTATGAAGTTTGAACACTGCTGTGTTAGTTTCAATATTGTGAATTTACATTTCTAACATGCTTTTTCCAGCATGTTTTTGCATTTTGATTTTTTTTATGATCTTATCAACTCATCTTGAGAACATTTCCTAGAATGTTTAGTAATTTAACCTTTCAAAATCTACCTTACAAATATCGGCAGGTGTCTAACATTACTAATTAAAAAGGATGGGGATGAAAAGGTAGTGGGCGGTGGATGATTTCTAAAGGTAAAAATAATCTTTTGTTTCTTGTCTTTGGAAGAAAAAAAATCACAACTGACAGAAGCATTGAAATTTCCTATGAAATGCACTTAAAGTTAGGGTGATTCTAAGTGAAGAGAATAAATTAGATTTCTTGTATTTCTCTTCAATATTTTAAGACATCTTTCCTCCATTAGGTCATCCTATCAGGATATTTCTGGCTGCTTTATTGCCAAACCAAAGAAACAAACAAATGGAAACAGGACAATTCAGTAAAAAAAAAAAAGTGGGAGGGTGAAGCAGGGGGTCTCCCAGGGGTAAGGACGACGGAGTCCCTAGCACTAGGACGCTTGCATGCACGACTCTGGAGACCAGGTTCTGTGACGCAGGTCTAATTTTATTGAGGAAGTACAGGAGTATATATAGTGGAGGTGGCCAATCATAGAACGTCTTATTAGGGATCCAATGAGCATAAAGGTTGGGGTACAGTGTATGTGGCTGTAAGAGGGGCTCAGGCGGGTGTTGCCATCTTCCTGGTTTGCCAGAAAGATTTGAACTGCTGGAGTGTGCTCACAGCATTGCATCAGCCACTGCACCGAGATAAACCTCCTGTGCTCTACCTACAGGAGGGAGTAATAAAACAATGTTCTTGTTTTAATAATTTACATAATGCCCAACATATATCCATCATCTATGTATCTGGTATGTCTTTCAACTGAACACATTAAAGTATTTTCTTTATTTTCTTAGAGATGTTTTTCTAGCATTTATTACAAGTTTAATAACTAAAATAATAAATATTATAATTCGAGGTTAGTTTAAAATCAATTTTCCCTTTGTTTCTTACAGTGATTTAAGGGAAAAGACAAACTACAAAATCAATAAACTCCAAATACATTAAGTTAAATGAAGAAATTATTTTATGGGTCCTTTTTAAAACAGAAATAGTCAACCTTATTGGAGATATTGCAGTGTAATGGAATGTATATAGGAACTTATGAGATAAAGCCCCCAGTTCCCTGGTCTTCCTATGGCTGGTTTTTTCTTTCCACTGGTTTCTGCTCAAACATCACAGTCTTACAAAAACTTTCTTCAAAACCTTGTCCCAAGTGGATTCCTCCTGTCTAAACACGCATACAGCAGCCTGGCACATACTTGCTATATTCACTCTGTTTCATTTTACTTTGTATTCCTTTTCAATTTATGAAGTGACTAGAAGCCTGGTGCACAAATCCATGCACAGGTGAGGTCCAGCCCACCCCAATGGGGGTCCATCAGGCTGGACTAGCAAGGGGAGGGGCAGTGGGCTGACTGGTCCCTCCCTCAGTCTGGGGAGGTTATCGGGAGCGGGGCAAGCCAGGGGTAGGGGCCGTGGGTAGTTGGCTGGCCCTGCTCCTTATCAGGGTTGGGGGCCAATCAGGGCCCAGAACAGCCAAGGTGGGGGTAGGGGGGGAGATCAGTGCCTGGATCAGGCTGGTTGGGTGCTGCGGTGCGCGTCATAGCCACCAGTTGTTCTGGTCGTTCTGGTCATTACTGTTCTGGTTGCTGAGCTTTTACATATGTAGATTATACTTATTTGTTGGCTAGTTAATTAACATAAAAAATTCAAGAAAGCAGAGACTCTGTTCTTTTGTCTTCTAGGTTCTCAGTTCATAGAACAAAGCCTGGCCTAGACTGGGTAATTCTGATGAACAACAGAACTCTCAGTAAGTTTTATTTTTTTAAAAAATTCTGTATTGTTTAAGTATTACATAAGTCTCTTTTTTTCCTCATTGACCTCTCTCCGGATTCCCCCACCCTCCAGCACATTCCCTCACCGCCCCCCTTGTCTGTGTCCATTGGTTATGCTCATATGCATGCATACAAGTCCTTTGGTTGATCTCTTACCCCCTCACTGCCTGCCTTCCCTCATAGGTTGGACAGTCTACTTAATGCTTCTGTGGCTCTGGTTCTATTTTTGTGAATCAGTTTATGCTGTTCATTATATTCCACAAATGAGTGAGATCATGTGATATTTATCTTTCTCTAACTGGCTTATTTTGTTAGCATAATGGTCTCCAGTTCCATCCATGCTGTTGAAAATGGTAAGAATCCCTTCTTTTTCACAGCAGCATAGTGTTCCATTGTGTAGATGTACCACAATTTTCTAATCCATTCATCTGCCGATGTGCACTTAGGCTCTTTCCAAATCTTAGCTATGGTAAATTGTGCTGCTATGAACATAGGAGAACATATGTCCTTTCTGATTGGTGTTTCTGTTTTCTTGGTATATATTCCTGCCTGATACTGGCACAAGAACAGGCATATAGACCAATGAAACAGAGCAGAGAACCCAGAATCAAACCAAGACATTATGCTCAATTAATATTTGACAAAGGAGGCAGGGGCATAGAATGGAGTCAAGAGAGTCTCTTCAATAAATGGTGCTGGGAAATTTGGTTAGACACATGCAAAAAAAATGAAACTAGACCACCAATTTACACCATACACAAAGATAAACTCAAAATGGATAAAGGACTTAAACATAAGATGGGAAACTATAAAAATAGTAGAGGAATCTACAGGTAGCAAAATCTCAGAAATATGCCGAAAGAATTTCTTCACTGACTCAGCTCCTAGGGAAATGGAAACTAAGGAGAAAATAAGCAGGTGGGACTACATTAAAATAAAAAGTGTCTGCATAGAAAAAGAAGCCATGAACAGAACAGCAAGAAAGCCCGCTGCATAGGAGAACATTTTTACCCATACTATCTCAGATAAAGGTTAAATCTCCAAAATTTATAGGGAGCTCATACAATTAACAAATGGAAGATAAACAATCCAATAAAAAAAATGGGCAAAGAACCCAAATAAACACTTTTCTAAAGAGGACATACAGAAGGCCGAGAGATGTATGAAAACATGCTCCAAGTCACTAATCATCCAAGAGATGCAAGTAAAAACAACAATGAGGTACCACCTCACACATGTGTTGGCTATCACCAACAAATCAACAAAGGACACGTGCTGGCAAAGATGTGGAGCAAAAGGAATCCTCGTGCACAAGTGCTGGGGCAGCCACTGTGGAACACAGTATGGCGTTTTCTCAAAAAGTTAAAAACAGAACTCTCATTTGACCCACTCTCAATACACTTTGATAAAGAAACAGAGGCTGACCTGAGGGTACATTGGACATGGGAGGGCACTAGGGTATGTCAGGCCCATGTCATTGAGTCCTGATCAGCTGGGGACTCCAGCAGCGAGCTCACCTATGGGTCAGAGTGTCTGCCCCTGGTGGTCAGTGCATGTCGTAGTGAGCAGTTGAGCAGCCTTAGCATATCCTATATAGTAAAAGCCTAATATGTTAAGTGTCTGGTCATCTGGTTGGCCATTCAACTAATCAAAGCATAGTATGCTAATGATACACTAAGGCTGCTAAACCAGTCGCTATGACGTGCATTGACCACCAGGAGGCAGACACTCAGACTGGTAGATTAGCTTGCTGCTGGGGTCCAGCCAATCAGTACTGAGTGATAAGGGCCAGACACGCCCTGGAGCCCTCCTGCTGTCCCTCCTAGGCTGGCTAACCTCTCACATCCCTCTCCAGCCCCAGTCGTGCAGTGGGGTCCTTCAGTCTGGCTTGTGCTGGTTTTGGCCCATGCTACAGGACAAGCCAAGGGACCCCACTGGTGCATGAATTTGGCCAAGGGTGTGATAACCTTTGCATATTAACTCTTTATTATATAGGACTAGGGACCTGGTGCACAAAATTTGTGCACTGGGGGGGGGGGGGTCCTCAGCCCAGCCTGCCCCCTCTCACATATTGGGAGCCCCCAGAGGGTGTCCTATTGATGGCTTAGTCTCTCCCTGATCCTCTTGGGGAGAGGGCCTAAGCCTGCAGTCTGGCCTCCCTTTGTGGGAGGCAACCAGGCTAATCAGGGGAAGCCACCAGCCCCATCACCCCACTGCTGCAGCCACTGCCAGTCACCGCAGCCACCAAGGTGTTTTCATCAACACGGACTCCAGTCCTTTCACCATGAAAAAATGACAACTTTCTTTAGGCATTTCCAAGATGTGTCTTTCATAGGATATGACATTTCTTTCTTTCTTTTTTATCCTCACCTGAGGATGTGTTTCCATTGATTTTTAGAGAATGTGGAAGAGAAGAGAAAAACAGAGAGAAACATCAAAGTGAGAAGAACACTTTGGTTGCCTCCTGCATATGCCCTGACCTGGGCCCTGGCCAGGGAGGAACCTGCAATCTAGGTACATGTCCTTGGACAGAATTGAACCCAGACCCTGCAGCCAGCAGGCTGAGGCATTATGCACTGAGCCAAACTGGTTAGGGCAGGATATGACATTTCTTAGCCCTCCAGGAGTGGACCTTCATTTTTTTCTCTAGGATTGTAGTGGAAAATCCCTAGATCACCTTTTTGGATTCTTATTACCCAAGTTACTAAGAATATTACCAGTGGCATGTAGGGAGCTTAGCCAATGAGCAGTAAGAAAAGGTGCTTCCTCTGTAGTTCACTCTGATCACCAGCTTTACCCCTGCCTAGGCCTGTAATCTCTGCCTGAGGCTGCAGGCCTGAGCC
>PVJC01050195.1:0-11898 GCA_004026665.1 Murina feae
TAGTCACAAAAAAATACATTTATTTTTAAATGTCATAGAAATGTAATAGTCATTTATGATAATTTCTCATCTTGCCTGTACATTGGTGGTTTCTTTCTTTTCCTCCAGCTGGTTTCCCATTCATTCCTCCTTTCCACACATATTCCCGGGGACATCCTGCTGTCTTCTGCAGAGAATCCAGCAAAAGTGAGACTATTTCCATCTCATGAGACCCCAGAGCTCCATCCTCTTCCCCTTCTTTGTAGGGCAGGGACCTCATAAGGTGAGGTCCAACCTACAGAAACAGGGGAGCAGAACTTCCTGGTTAGGAATATCTGAACAGAGCCCCTCAGCTGCTCCTCCAAAACCCACAGCTCCTGTATTCTTACTGAGAGTTCCTTTAGAAGTGCGGCTGTTTGCTAACATACTCAGATGCACTTCTGTACGTCTTAATAAGGCCAGGAAGACCTGTCCCCGGTTACTAAAGGAGTTTTCAGCTCTCTGCATTTGTGTGTTAAAAACTTAAGCGGCAGGGAGCGGTGAGTGATGCCTGGGACTAGGTTTAAGCTGGACGTTGAAATTCTGTGAACCTGCTCGACAATATTTCCCCCTCTCGGCCTCTGTAGCCGCCCGTCACCAACAAAATAACTACCTCCATCCCCTGCGGTCAGTGGCGAGACTTCACCAGATCTGGCTGAGTCTGTGTCTTCCTGCCTTCTTAAGTCTCAGAAAGCAGTATTTCTGGATTTTTTTTAAAAAAAGATGCCGTTCAGCTCCAACATTTCCTCCCTCTGGGGACAGGAAAAAATGCCAGCTCTTTCACCCTGAGAAGGATGCAGGGCTGCTGGGGCTTTGCTAATAAATGCGTAAACGTGTAAATTGCATGGCGATTACTGGCTTTCCCCCTTGCCTTGGACGGAAAAATGAGATCACGATTTTCACCGACAGGAACCACCGCCGCCGCGGACGGGCCGCCGCCTCGCCTCCCCTCCCCGCCCTGCGCGGGTCCCGCGTGACATCACCGGTGAGCTCTGCTGGTGCGGGGAGAGGACTCGGCCCCAGACCAAGTAGGATAAACCGGGAATAACGGGGATCCCGGGGGAGGGGCACGCGGGAGTAGAAGACAAAAGCAAGACCAGACCAGGTCCCCACCCCCCCACCCCCAGCCAATGCCCTGAGTGTGGCTTCGAGGGGGAGGGGTGCTGCACGGGAGCCACATCCTTACGTGGCCGCACCCCGAATCCCGTTCCCGCACTGCCCCACCCTCAACCCCCAATTCCAGCCCAAACCGATATCCAAAGCGGTGCCGAGAGCGGCCGGGACAGGCCCCGGGGGAACGGCAGACAGACTTCGGGGCCCGGGAGGACCCAGGCCCCCGCATCTAGGGGGAGCAGGGGGAGGGCGGTCGCCGCTGCGCCCCCGCCCGGCCCCGCCAGCGGCGCCTCCCCCACCCGGGGACAGTAGCCAGAGGGGGGCGGCCGAAGCGCCTCCTCCTCCTCTTCCTCCTCCTCCTCCCCGCCGGAGCCGACGCTGCGGCGGCGGGCGAGGAAGGCGCCTCACCTTGCCCCCGATGAGGGGCGGATCATGCCATGGCAGCGCCGGCGAGCGGCAGCGGCGGCGGCGAGCGCAGCTCCGGCAGCAGCCCCGGAGGCTCGGCCGGAGCCGGGGGCGCGGCGGCGGGAGCCCGGGACCGCAGGGACGCGGGCGGCCGCAGCACCGCGGGGACGGCGCCCGGTGTCCCTCCGCTCGAGGACTACGAGTGCAAAATCTGCTACAACTACTTCGACGCGGACCGGCGCGCGCCCAAGCTGCTGGCGTGCCTGCACACCTTCTGCCAGGAGTGCCTGCGCCAGCTGCTGCTCCGCGCCGCCGCCGCCGCGCCCGAGCGCCCGCCGTCCTGGCCCGGCCCTCCCGGCGCCATCGCGTGCCCCGTGTGCCGCCACCGCACCCCGCTGCCCGACAGCCGCGTGCACGGCCTGCCCAGCAACACCAAACTCGCCGAGGCCTTCCCGCTGGCCCTGCGCGCCGCGCACGACCCGCTGCCCCAGGACCGCCTCCCGCCGCTGCCCACTCGCCGCCCGCCGCCCGCCGCGGTCCCGCCGCCGGCCCCGGCCCCGACCCCGGCCCCGCCGCCGCCCCGGGAGGACGCCGCCCGCGAGCCTCGCGCCCGCGCCGGCCTGCGCGCCTACGAAAGCTGCCATAACTGCAAGCGCGCCGCGCTCACCGCGGGCTGCGTGTGCGTCGTCTTCTCCTTCCTGTCCATGGTGGTGCTGCTCTTCACCGGCCTCATCTTCGTCAACCACTACGGCGGTGGCGGCGCCGGGGAACCCCCCGGCGGCGGGGCGCCCGCTAGCGCGGCCCAGGCTGCCGGGTCGCCCTCGCTCGTGGGGCCCATCTGCCTGTCAGTGGCCAGCATCCTCGCGCTCTTCTCGGTTGTCGTCACATGGCTCATCTGCTGGCTCAAGTACCGATCCCCCGAGGGCGCGGCCCCGGGCTCGGCTGGGGGCGGCGGCCCGAGGACGCGGGCGGCGGCAGGCGGCGTGCGGGGGGCCGACACGTAGTGGGGCAACTTGCCCGGCCTGCCGCCTGCACGCACCTTCAGTCCTGCGGGGCCCGAGAGGAGGGGGCCTTCGGCTCCGTGCGCTCGAGCTTCTCCGGCCTCCCCCCGTGGTCCCCGGACGCGCACCCCCGCGCCGCCCCGCCATTCCGGGGCTGCGGCTTTCCGCCTCGCGGGCTTTCCACGCCCCGCCGCCTCCGCGCGGGGCCCGAGAAGTCGAGGATGCTCGTGGGGAGTCCGTCTCCCCGACTCTGCAAGATGGACCTCCGCTTCTGGCACCATCCCCATCTTCTCCAGAGTGCTCTGCCTTCCTCCGCAGAGTCGGAGGGTTTGCACAGAAGTGGCAAGGGGAGTGGGACCCCCGCCGCCCCGCCTGGACGCCGGGCCTCTGTCGGGGCGCAGGGGCGCGCGCACACGCGGCCGCAGCAGTTGTGGATGCAAGTTGTCCGGCGGCAGAACGAACGAGATGCAAACGGAGAAAGGTCCCCCCGCTTTCGGGCGAGTGAGCTGGAGCGCCCGGAGTGGGGCTGACGCCCCGAGGGCACCGCGCGCCGGCTGGAAGGAGGCGGCCCGGCGCTCCCTCCGCCTTCCACTGCGCGCGGCGGCAGGTGCACAGCGCGCGTGCGCGCTCCCGGGTGCGGGCGGCCGCGCGGAGCGCTCCCGCCGGCGGACCTCGCTGCCCCGACCCCCGCAGAGACCCCAAAAGCCTTGGAAACTGGGCTCCGGGAAACTTGCGGTGGTTTTACTCGCGGGCGTTCCTACCAGGAAGTAATTTCCTCCTCTGTAACTGGACTCAGGGAAATTCAAGAGCCTGTTCTCCATCTCATCTCAAAACTGACTGACTGTTGCCCCCACCTGGAAGATATTGAGAGCTATTCACGCAGAAAATGCACTGCAGGCTTCCCTCGCCCTTTTTCTTAATTTCATTTAAAATATAATTTATTTAAGGATATATGAATCTAGATATTTTGTGCGATAAATTTTCAGAAAAGATGTTTGACGAGCAGGAACATTTCTTCCATACCTCCAGTCCAAATACATTTCGAAATTATCAGGAAAAAAAAAAAGGCGTGTTGGTAACTGATTCCAGGTTTTGTACTGTGAAACTACTAATGACTTTCAACTATCTGATCAAATAGAAATAGTGCCCACAGACTAAACTGACAAGTCTTTCTTCCTTCGATTACAAATATATATTACACTTAACAGAAAAGTATTTTGAATTTAGCTATTTGATATAGGAACTTACTGAAATGTTCACATCCAGTCATACTAAATAAAAAAGAATACATATCTGTCTGCTTTTGTAACTAAAAAGATGAATTTCAAGGTGTGTTGCAGGTAGATCCGATGCCTTTTTAAGGTAAAAAAACCAACTGTTCCAGGTGTATTTTATTTGAAAACATTATTTATTCCATCTTTTGAGATTTGGAATAAGTCAAAGTTTTCATACCTGAGCATCACAGAAAGTACTGAGGACATGCTGTTATTCCCCATGTATTTATGCAAGCTGTCTGCATGGTATCCCTACCCTAGTCTAGTACCTGAACAGGAATGAACATTTATTTCTATCATAGAAAGCAGCCACTTACCGGCCATTGGTAGGTGATATGGCTGTGGTTTAGGAATGGCAAGATGATCTGTTCTATGTCTGCATTGTCTTAATTAAAACAAGAAGCATTTATATAAAAAAACTCTTCATGAAATTTATTTCACGAGGAAATTGCTTCAGGTTATTTGTGTGCCCTTCTCTTCCTGAAATACACAATCCCTTGAAATGCTCACCCTTGCAATGTACATTCCCGTACACGTGAGTTAGTTCTCTACCAGCTCCATTCATAATGTGAATTTAGGATTTGGGATTGCTTCTATGTTTTAACAGGACTTCTGAAGGTCCAATGAGATCTATTCTGGAGGGAAAAGTTGCTTCCATTCATTGCTATATAAGATTTTTGTTCTCAATTTCTGTAAAATAGTTTTAGGTTCCTAATATTAAGGATTACATTTCAGAGATTGGTATTAATTTATACTTTTAACAAGTAACATGTGTTACTTCTATATTAGTTTTTATCTTTTATCCAGGTGCTCATATTCTATTTATATTCACAATGGTTTAGTTTTACAAGTGCATCTACACATATATATGTATGTATGTATGTAGGTGTGTATATATATGTATATATGTATACATATATATACACACACACACTAGCAACAGCACATGGCTTTGTGGATGTGATCATGTATACACATGTGCACACACATTTATTATTTCATTCCCTTAATTTAGCAACCTGGAAGTCTATCTAACGTTACTTGGGGACTGGTTTGCATATATATATATATATATATATATATATATATATATATATATATATATATTTGATTTCAAAGAGGAAGGGAGAGGGAGAGGGAGAGATAGAAACATCAGTGATGAGAGAGAATCATTAATCGGTTGTCTTCTGCACACCCTGCACTGGGGATCGAGCCCACAACCCAGGCATGTGCCCTGACCAGAACTGAACTGTGATTTCCTGGTCCAAAGGTCCCTGCTCAACCACTGAGTCATGCCAGCCAGGCCCAGCTTGCTTCTTTTAGAGTATATTTACATTCCATATAAATTAAATAATTCCTCACAAATAAGAAATGCATTTTTAAATCATCTTAGTCGCAATGCAAGCAACATTTTGCTTCTTTCATGGTTGCACATATAAATTTCTTGTAATGAGAAATTTGAGGTAGAATATTTTTAAATCAAACAAATATGATTACTAGCCCAGCACCTAAACATGGAGTGATTCTTTTTCTTGGCTGACCTTGTTTTATTATTGTTCATTTCTGACTTTTAAGGAATCAAGTGGAATGGGATGATAGGAAACATTTGTTTCTAGTGATTTTCTGATGTTCTGGTGTTCCCCTGTTCTGCAGGGGATGTAATTATTTCAGCCTACATCTTGTGGAAAGTCCTGCACACGGCTATCTTAGAGCAAGTGTTTAGGAAGTAATGTTGAAATGATCAATGAATTGTCTGGAAGCCTCCTGGTGGCGGTGAGGTACATTTTCTCCTTCCCATTGGAATTCTCATCTTCTTGGAAGAGCTTGGTTCAGTCCTAGACTCATCTCCAGCTCATGAGTGTAAACTATAGGTCAAGTCACTGCAAAAAACCAGACCTGCTCAGCCTGCACACTTGCTCAAGAATCATGGTCCCCCACGGGCCAGATTCTGCCTAGGTTCTGGGTTGTAGGTTAGGATTATCATCATGCTTCCATAGAGTCTAAATTTCAAGTGACAAAAACTCATCGTGTAGGTGATGAATTGAATACTTGGCCTCTGAATGCAATATGATCTGGGGAATAAGGTCCACACCCAGAAAGAACATTGGGTTTGGGGTCTAAATACTAGTAACTGCGTCCAGAAAATGTGAGTCTGAATACTAATCTCTCCTTTCTTTGAGCCTCACAATCCTCATCTATAAAATGGGAATAGAAAGTGTCAGTCCTGCTTACCTTGTGGGGTTTGTGTAAGGATTTCGACACACAAGAGAGTGTACAGATGAACTGATTTGGAAACAACAGCCTTATGTAGGTCTGTGGTCTCGTTTTCATTCAGGTCTCCAAGGGTCTAATTAATATCACTTTCCCGGAGAGGTTTGCCCTGACCACTCTATCCCAAATGTCTACCCATTGCAGTTCTATTTTCTTTCTAACATAACCATCTGTAGGGCTTTATGTATTTGTTACATTCTTTATCTCAAGCTCTTGCAACCAAAATGTAAAAACAAGTAAGGAACCCTGTCTGCTCACCCACTCTATTCACAAAGCCTCAGCCAGTTCTCAGCACATAGGAAGGGACTCATAAATATTTGGTTGAGTTGGATGAATGGGAAACTCTCCACTGACTCTTCAACAACTTGGCTCCCCTCAGTACATCCTGAGACCCTGGGTGACTTAATTGCTTTTCCCTACTTCATGAGAATTTGTGAAAGGTGAAAAAATATTCCTGAAAAGCCCTTTGAGTTTTGAGAAAAGTCATTATTACCATGGTGAAACTTGTATTGCATTATATTTGGTGACAGGAGTCACGGGAGAGTTTAAAGGACAGTTGACCTCCATTTCCCATGATTTTCTGTGTTGTGACATTTCAAGATATGACTCATTTCAGCTTCCTGCATATATGAGCATATCTGCACCATCCTCTCTGAAACTAACAGCACCTACATAGTCAGAACAAGCATATATTGCAGTGAAATTTCCCACAATATGGAAAACAAGATATGTTGAATTTTACATTATTTGTTACTCTCCATATTAATTCTTCAACCTCTGTCATTTAAAATAAATTATCTTTCACAGACTTGCTAAATTTACAAACTCAGTAACAGAATAATCCCCCATTATTCTATGACCCAACTAATATCCTTTTAAATCATGTTTCCCATTAGCTAATATTTGTATTTTAAATTTATGCTAAGATACAAAGATTAAATTTATGCCATAGGTGTGCATTTACATTTCTTCCTTTGAAATAATGTTTTTATTTATATGTTAGAGTGTAAATTTGATGAATATATAATATTTACTACAGTAACCAATTCTGAAAAGTGTTAGAAATAACTGAAGCCAGATCCCAGTTCGAAATTATGTGAATAGGAAAATGTGAGAGAGATTTCATCTACCTTTTGCTTGATCTCATCTGATTGTCCATATTTAAAAGCTTTGTAATTGTTACTTCCCATTAAAAATTTAAGTCTCTTGTTCTGTTATGCAAAACTAAAATATGCCAAAGAGAAGCAAATTTGTTTCCATGATAAATTTACAATTATTCCTGATGATAAGATAGATTTTGGGAAGTGAAGGTGGTCAATGTCCAACTTCCAAGAATATTCCTAGGAGCTCAGGAAGAATGTGTACACTCCTTTTAGAAAAAAAAAAAGTCTTTTCAGGTAAAACTGGATTATCTTTGGTTTAGAAATACCGAATCTCCATGGAATGGAAGTGGGAGAGTGTTGAAGTGAGGGGAAAAGAGGGTAGAGAAAATACTCAACCAAGTTGTCCTCGCTCCTAGTATTTTAAAATCACACCCCCAAATAAACAGAAGAGACAGTGTCCAATCAATACAAGGACAGAACACGTTTACTTTAACAACCATGGTAATATATGGGGGGCTCTTACCACGGTGACAATGAGTATCCTCCACCATATGGAAATTTGATTTATATTCTACTGTGTGTGCATTTTAAAAAATTTGTAGTCAAACTTGACAGGGAGGGAGCAATTACACCTGACTTCATTTTTGGGGAAGAATTAATTCCAAACGAGAAGTAGACAGTTATTAATGGAGAAGAAGTTTTTGCACGGAGCCCATATCTTACTAAATGCAGACACAGACAACTGATTTCCCGATGCGAGCTTTAGCGGAAGTTCTCAACCCTGGCAGGCCGCAGGTTAAAACTACCTGGAGCGTTTAAAAAAACAAACGCGGCCCTAGCGGGTTTGGCTCCGTGGGTAAGAGCGTGGCCTGCGGACTGAAGGGTCTCAGGTTGGATTCCGGTCAAGGGCACTCGCCTGGGTTGTGGACTCGATCCCCAGTGGGGGGCGTGCAGGAGACAGCCAATCAATGATTCTCATCATTGATGTTTCTATCTCTCCCTCTTCCTTCTGAAATCAATAAAAATATATGAACACACACACACACATACACACACACACACCCCGCGGCGGCCGGGCCTCCTGGGTGGGGACGAGGAGGGAGGCACTTCAGTATTTATAAAAGTCGCCCTAGGTAATTGACAATGCAGCAGATCTGAAAGCCGTTCTATTTCACAGCGGATTTATTGCAACGCGAGGCTCTTCTTAATCTCACTTTAATGAACTAAACGGCGCCGCCAGGTTTCTTAGAAACTGGAAGATCCTGGGCTGATGCTTGGATTTTGCAAGTGTCCATAATTTGGATAACTACTTAATCCTTGTTCTGATCTCTGACATCATATTCTCTCTCTCTCTCTTCTCTCTCTCTCTCTCTCTCTCTCTCTCTCTCTCTCTCTCTCATACACACACACACACACACACACACACACACACACGCTTTTTCTCACACACACTCCTGGTGACTGTATCTCCAGGAGAGTTAAGTAAATATTTGCATCCCCGTTTGGACGGGCTGCGCCTCTGCTTCACACGCCTTTTGCGGGCTCCACTCACCCTGGAAACATAGGCGAGTGCCTCCCAGGTCCCGTGAGTCATCAAAATCCAGTGGCAGCGTGAGGATTTGAGGGTGGATTATGTGGATCACCAGGAGAGTCTCAAGGTTAAATTAACAAACCTCGCCAGGGGCAGCTGCGGGTGTCACCACCAGGGGACAGCTGACGGGGACGCTGCTGGTTGCCAGCAGGTGTGGCCGCGAGCAGCTCCAGCGCGCAAGAGCCGTGTCTTAAAATAGCCACCAGGACAGTGATGACATTCTGTCCAGAGACCCTTCGGACTGGCCGGTCAGCGCGCAAATGAACCCCTCGCTCTCCACCCAGGAGTAGATTTGCGCCAGACCCAGCCAGACCCAGTCCGTGGGGGAGGGGAGAGTGACCTCGATTCCTCCCCCTCCCCCCTTTGGACAGGACGCCCGCGGTGGCTCTAGGCCCGTGGGAAAGCGGAGTTGACTGCTGACCTTGCTCACTCCCCGAGGCAGCCACCGCGACAGGTTCCCAGGGCGGCTCCCGGCTTCGCGGGGTGTAACCCTGCACCCCGGGGGCTGGCCTGCGTCCCACAGGACCCAAGGCCTCCGGAGGTGACAGGCTAGTCTCCGCCCGGCTGGGCCGAGGGCTGGAGTCGGTCCCAGTGGCAGCCCCTGCGATCCTCAAGGGCGGGCGCGGGCCGGGAGCGGTGGGAGGTAGAAGGCCGGGGCACAAGCCCACTTGTCCCGCCAGGTGGGGGCGAGGGACGCGCTGACATGCGTCTTGTCAACCCAGGCGCTGCACGTCGCCACCAACGCTTGTTTTGTTGGTATGGAACCTAGTCTTCAGCCCCAGCTTTGCGGGTTTTGTGCTGCCCCCTCCCCCATTGCAGGGTCTGCCGGGTGTCCTTCAGGGTGCGGGGGAGCATGTGCCATCCTGGGTGCCCACGGGCCCCGCCTAGCGCCCGCCTCTAGTCTCCACGTTCGCACCTGTTCTGAAAAGCAGCAAAGAATCCCAAAATGCCAGTCCGTAGGATGCGAAGCAAAGAGCCGCGGATTCGCTGCTTGCGCGGGGCAGGAGATGCGGGGTTCAGCCCCCCTTTCTCCGGCGCTGTGCCCGGTGCCAGGTTATCCGCACACCCCAGCCCCCAAAGCCTTAGAAAACGCGCTGCAGCCCAGCGTGCCGGGTTCCCCTCCTCTGTGAGAGATGGGTCAGCGCCCGGTAAACACGAAGGGACCGAGCTCGGAAACACCCCGGAGTCCTGGGATTTCCGCTGGTAAATTCCTGGCAGTCGCCCAGCAGCGGCCGGCGCCTGCAGCCTAAGGTCCGGGCGCTCACGGGTGTCTCGGGCGAGGAGGACCCCTGAAGCCCGGACAGAGCAAGTTCTAAATGCCACAGCGGGCATCCTCTGGGCCCTCCTACCACGTGTCGGGCCCCAATTAGAGGCAGATGCCTGATGCTCACGTGTCTCAGGCTCTCATTGGCACAGAAACATAGACTAATCAATTCTCCCTGGGAATCAGAAAAAGGATTTTTAAAATAAGCAAAAATTTGAAAGTGGGATTATATCATTGGATGTATTTTAAAAAGTGGAGTAAATTTCCAAATTCTTTTCAATAGAGATAAGACAGACTCCCGAAGCATTAAAAGTAACTTTTTAAAAAATATATATATTTTATTGATTTTTTACAGAGAGGAAGGGAGAGGGGTAGAGAGTTAGAAACGTCAATGAGAGAGAAACATCGATCAGCTGCCTCCTGCACACTCCCTACTGGGGATGTGCCCACAACCAAGGTACATGCCCTTGACCTGAATCGAACCTGGGACCCTTGAGTCGGCAGGCCAATGCTCTATCCACTGAGCAAACCGGTCAGGGCTAAAAGTAACTTTTGCTGACATTTATTTACAACCAGAGTAAGACCAACAGCAACAGGTGAAGTATTCAGACAAGTCCCAGATAGCCCCTTCAGGTCTTTCTAAGGCAGTGGTTCCCAAACTTTTGGCCCTTTAAATACAGTTCCTCATGTTCCCAACCATAAAATTATTTGCGTTGCTACTTCATACTGTAATGTTGCTACTGTTGAATTGTAATGTAAATATCTGATATGCAGGATGCTCTTAGGCGACCCCCAAAGGGGTCACCACCCACAGGTTGAGAACCGCTGTTCTAAGGGAACAAGCCTAGCAATTTAACATTGTTCCAGGTTTAAATCATACCTCTGCTGCTTCCTAAGCTGTATGACTAGGGCAAGTTAACTAATCTCCTTGTGCCCCCTTATCCTCATACTAACTAGATATAATCTAGCTGTTTCTTAAATATATGTTTTGTTAATCGTCACCTGAGGATATTTTCCCATTGATTTTTAGAGAGAGGAAGAAAGAGGGAGAGGAAGATCGAGAGTTAGCGATGGATTGGCTACCTCCTGCTCCTCCCCCACACACCGGAATGGAACTGGAACAGGCAACGTTTGGTGCCTGGGAGGATGCTCAACCAATTGAGCCACACTGGCCAGAGCATAATTTGGCTGTTTTGAGAAGTAAATAATCTTTGTAAAATGCTGAGAACAATGCCAGCATGTACAAAGTACTCAATGAACACATGCAATTACTATTAATATTACTATTATTTCATCTTATATAACACATTATATACTAGTAATATACTATTGTAGCAATATAGTAACCATACAGTACAATCGTAGTAATATAATGCAATTATATATTTTATTGCTATTACATAATTATATGATGGTAATGTGCCAGTGTCATTAAGCCCTGTTGTTACCACATAAACCATTTCCCCAGTTCTGCCAAGATAACTTATTCAAGATGGGAGACTCAAGCAGCTGGCCCAAGGGCACCAGGCCACTGAACTCTCATGCTGCCAACCCCAGGACACTGGACCTGTCTTCAGAGAAGTCTCCGAGATAGTGTGGTCTGGGAGGGAGGCTGGGACAGGTGGTGGGGGACATGGTTAGCAGTCTGAGGTGGTAGGTGAAGGATACAACATCCGTTTCCCTGGTTCTCCCATCCTGGCACTTCATAACTGGTACTTTACAAGAGGTTGTTCCAAGTGTTGAGTTTATTTATATCCATCCTTTCTCCCATCATCCTGCACTTCTGCACTGTATAAATTGGCAAAGTCCAACCTCTATTTTACTTTCACATAAATGAATTTGAAAACCTTGGGAGCAA
>PVJC01050196.1:0-11883 GCA_004026665.1 Murina feae
CATCCCTGAACACTCATTAAATCAAAATCTCCCATATAAGCAGCTTTGTTTCTCAGACCTAAAACAGAGACAATCGCTAAAAAGCCACGCAATCAACAAAAACAGTGGCCTGTATCAGGGAAAAAGGAAAAGGAAAAAGAACGCTGTGGTGGGTACTGGTTCAGTGAGAGGAACATTCCCTACAATATTTTTCTAAGCACTGAGGTATGACCCCTGAGGAACATGAAGCATCTTACGGATGATTCATATTTAATTGATCATTAATATGCAAGAAGTCGTGCCTAACAGCTATGAGAAGCACACAGAACCTTCCTCAGGAACAAGGCTGAGCATTAGACTAGTATCCAGTATTGGGAATCAAACCCGGTCAGGATCTTAGTGGGCTGGCCCCTTCAGTGTTAGATTGTAAAAAGGGATTGCGAGCAGAAAGTGACATGCCCAAGGAAAGAAGGGGGCAAAAGGGGAATAGTTACAGAGCCAGCCAGGCACTGCCTCCCGCTAGGCATACAGAGTACTGCATTCATTAACCTCTTCCGGGCTAGGCCAGCATTAACACCCACTCCTCACAGGAGAAAGTAGACTTGGAGAGGGAGGGCAACACCCTGCTTTATTTCATTTGTTCTCTCAGTCAACATTTATTGGGATATTATTTGGGGCCAGGAACCGTGCTAAGCAATAGGGATCCTGAAAATAGAATGTAATACCTAAGGCGCGTGGGAGAGACAGACACAGACTTCGATACAATGGAGTGCTGTGCTCAGTGGTAGGATTATAGCTCAGCTCTCTGTTAAGCCAAGGTCTTCACTGTAGTATACTTTGCTGCTATCTACTACACAGCCAAACCCCTTCCTCAGGGCAGGATCTGTCATGTTCACTTTGCATCTCCAGTATTTAGATGAGTCCCTTGTACTCCATAAATGACTGAGTGACCAAGCAAATGAAGAGATGGATGATGGTTTCATGGATAGATGGATGGATGGAAAGATCTGTAGTAGGCAACTGGGCATCAGCAGAGCAAGGACAATAGGCCAGGTATGGAAGGCGCCCAGCAACAGACAGTGGTAGGTGGGACCTCGTCCCCCAAACTGATCTTTCCTCCCTTGGCATGTCAATAGTCATGTGGTAGACCCCCCACATGAGGAGGAGGAATAAGGGGGCTTCATACAAATTCCATGCAAGCCCTTGCATGACCACTCCCGTAAGCATTAAGCCCTAGAGATAACATCTAGTCCTCAGTTATGTTTCAGCTCCAGGCCCAGAAAAGCAGCCAGGCCAGGCGGGGTGACATTATAGCTGACGTGAGGACACATGCCCTGGCTCAGATCAGTGGGTGGAGACCATGACCCTGAAAGGACACCCCTGGAAAGCTGATGAATATTCTATTGATCAGCCCTGGGACCTCCAGATAAAATCCCTTCAGATGAAGGGCCCAGCACAGGCTCTTTCTATCTTTTGAGCATACCCACTGCCTTTCCCCACCCCCTTCTTTTATTTATTTATTTTATTTTTATTTATTTAATTTATTTTGCCTCCTGCATGTACCCTGACCACTGATTGAACTTGCAACTTAAGTATGTGCCCTGACTGGAATTGAACCTGTATAGCCTTTGGGTGTACGGGGCAATGCTCCAACCAACTGAGCCACCCTGCCAGGGCTTCCCACCCCCTCTTTCTTCTCTCTCTCTCTCTCTATCTCTCTCTCTCTCTCTTTCTCTCGCCTTTCTCTCTGTTCTTCCCCCAGCCGCATTTTCTCTGCCTTTCTCTCTCCTAAGCTCCAAGAGCCCTTCTTTTGCCTCTAACTTACTTCCTGAGCCCACACAACCCAGCTGGCTCACTTCTTCTACAGCTCACTTCTACTTCTGTGACTTTCTAAATAAACTTTTATTTATACAGGGTGTCCCCAAAAATGTATACATACTCTAGCAGCTGATAGCTTAATTTGGAAAATGAAATGTATTTTAACACTGTCTTTATCATTATTCAAAGTGTGTACATACATTTTGGGGGACACCCTATATTTGCGTCTTGGTTCTGAATTCTTTCTTAGCCAGAACTCAAGTGCTCAGGTTGCAGAACCAAGGTCCAATCGCCGGTAACATTCTGGTGTCATTTTGTCACTAACAGATCAATGAATGAGTGAGTGAACAAATGGGTGGACCCTGGAGACAGTGGGTCAAAAAGGAGAAGGAAATGGAGGACTAGTCAGTGATACTGAACATGTGTTACTGTATTTTCATTGTCTGCACAGATATTTGAGTTCTTTAGTGTGTTGTAAACGCCTTGGGAGCGAGGGACTTTCCTGTGTGTTTCTGTCACCTGCAGACCCTCGCACAGTGTCAGGCGCCCTCCAGGTGCTCAGTAATGAAATGGTATTTTCCATGTGTGACTTTGTTCTCTTTCATAATCTTCTGGGACAACTTGGGGGTTGGGGGGTGGAGTAGGGCTCTTCTACGTTTTCATGCAAAGAGGAAGAATAAGTGACAAAAAGCAAAGTGTCTGGGCATCTGAACTCTGGGCCTTGGAGACACCTGCCCCCGGGATGGGGGAGCAAATCAGTGAGTGAGCATGGGGCCTTTAGAAGAGGCCCTGGAGGTCCCAGACCCCAGCGTGAGGAGAACTCACCGTTGGGCCTGGTGGAAAGCCTCTCCTGGCGTCTGTGAGCTGAAGGCATGCACAGGCATCCTCCAGTAGGATGAGCAGGCCCCACTGCCAAAGAGGGGGCTGTTGTTGGGAGCAGAGGCACCGCTCTGGAAGATGAGGGGGTGGGAGGGGGGAGAGCCCATCCTCCAAGGAGGGGCCTTGGCAGAGCAATAAGTGTATCTCCCATATGCAGCCCAGCAGCTCTGAGAATGTGCTCCTCATGTCTTCTGCTGCCTCCCCGGTCCGGCAGGGGCCAAGAGAGAGGGGAGCCTGAGGGGTCTCACCCTGGGGACAGGGCATGCAGGAGGCAAGAGTCAGACCCTGGTGTCTGAGGTGCTGAGTTTTGCCCCAGCTCTGTAACTGCTAGACTGGAATTCCTTTGAGACCCCACCTCTTTCTCTGCGCCTCAGTTTCCTAGTCCCTGAAATGCTGTCATTGAGATTACATGTGTTACTGCATGAAAGTAGCTGACAGTGCCAGCACATATGTACTCAGTGAATATGTTCCCTCCATCTCCTAATTCTGTTCCTCAGTTTACCCATGAGTGACATGAGAACAATAGCGCCCATGCCAGTACTGTCTTGGGCATATTATAAGAACAAAATGAAAGAATAGATGTAGAAGCGTCATAATGTTTATGGGTAAAAATGCAAAAGTAGCCCAGCCAGTGTGACTCAGTGGTTGAGCATCGACCTAGGAACCAGGAGGTCACATTCTGATTCCCAGTCAGGTCACATGCCAGGGTTGTGGGCTCGGTCCCCAGTGGGGGGGGGTGCAGGAGGCAGTCAATCAATGGTTCTCTCTCATCATTGATCTTTCTATCTCTCTCTCACTCTCCCTTCCTCTCTCTGAAATAAATAAAAACTTTTTTTTAATGCAAAAGCAAGGTTAAATTAACACAGATGAGACATCCAGCTAACCCAAATCCTCCCAGGTAAAAGTATGTGAGAGGCATTTCCTTCAGTCCCACCCGGCCTGCCCTGTCCTCAGCGGCTCTCTGCTGTGGTGCTGCCCCCAGGCCCCCCCACTGCCCCGCCCAGTGAAACCTGCACCATTTCCTCCCAGGTGCTCAAAGGCTGCTCCTGGGCCTAGAGATAAGGAATCACCAGCATGCTGCCACCTGCCCAGTGACAGAAAGGGGGGACCCACCTGCCCCTCAATGTCCTGTAAATACTCCTCCAGGGGAATCTGACAAATATGCCCCTTTTGTGGAGCCCCCCACCCCACTCCCAAGAAAGCCCACTTGGCAGAATGAACTCCTCCAATCAGTGACAGGCACCGTGGAAAGAAGCTGGACCCGGAGTGGGGGTGGGAGCCAGAGGCCAGGTTTGTGTCTGAATTAAAAGCCATATGACCTTGAGCCCATTCCTCATCTAGACCTTGGTTTCTTCATGTTCAAGGTGGTGATTGTCTTGAGGTTTAAACAAGGAAATATGAATATGGACTATAGAACAGTATCTGGACAAGAGTTGGCTCTAATAAATGTGCTAAATAAAAGGATGGAGGAATGACCCACAATCTCAGGACCAGTAGAGAGCTCAGCTATGGGGCAAGCTGGAGGTGGCTTCAGTAAGCTGCAGTTTTCAGCTGGCTGGACCAGCATACCTACCCACACTCCCTAGAACAAAAGGGGGAGAATCTTTCCCTGAAGCTTGGGGCAGGGCAGGGGCAGGTGAGTGTGAACAGGGAAAATGGGAAAAGGGAAATCCCAAAGCTCATGGACAAAACAATCTATATATATAAAAGCCTAAGAGACTGAATGACTGACAATCCGTCTATCAGTTGCTATGATGTGCAATGACCACCAGAGGGCAGAGGCTCAATGCAGGAGCTGTCCCCTAGCGGTCAGTGTGCTCTCACACTGGGAGTGCCACTCAGCTGACCAATGGGCCCCAGATGCAGGGCTCATGGCTGGTGAACACTGCTGCAGTGGGGTGAGCCTCTGGAGTGGGGCTGACTGGGCACCAGCACACGGCAGGCACAGCAGAGCTGGGATGAGCAGAAGTGGGAACAGCAGGCAAGAGTGGCAGGCAGTGTCGGACTTCCGGTTTCACCCGATCCCCGCAGGCCACACCAAGGGACCCCCACCATGCACCAGGCCTCTAGTTTAAAAATAAAAGCGATGCCTTCTCAGTACCCTTCCATAGCTCCACCTTATCTAGATCAGAATTCCTCAGCCAGCACGCTGAGGAGTTGACTTGATTCAGTCTAACTTTCCACCCAATTTTGGCCTCACCTCACCCTACCCCTCACCTCCTCTGGACTGGCCCACTCATGGGTACCTGGATAGGCTTCGCACACCCCTCCCCATTCCATGTGTGCTCAAAGTGAACCCTCAAGCCCCCACAGAGCCCACTCACCCTCAGTTGGGCTCACAGGGATCTCTCCCTTCCCTGAGCTCAGCACTTGCTGCTACTCATTTTGCCTTTTTTGGTGTTATTTTTCAAATATCAGACTAAGTCTATGCAACCTGACTATGAACTCTACTGGGATAAGAATGTGGGTTTGCTTGTACTTGCATTTATATGCAAAAATCTATACAGCCCTAACTAGTTTGGCTCAGTGGATAGAGTGTACGCCCTTGGACTGAAGAGTCCTGGGTTCGATTCCGGTCAAGGGCATATACCTTGGTTGCAGGCCCGATCCCTAGTAAGCAGCATGCAGAAGGCAGCTGATTGAAGTTTCTCTCTCATCGATGTTTCTAACTTTCTATTCCTCTCCCTTCTTCTCTGTAAAAATCAATTAAAAATATTTTTTTATTGTCTAAAGTTTTACATATGTCTCCTTTTTCCCTGATTGACCCCTCCACCTGCTCCCAACCATTCCCACCCCAGGCAAGTCCCCAATACCCCAGTGTCTGTGTCCATTGATTATGTTAATATGCATGCATACAAGTCCTTTGGTAGCTCTCTAACCCGACCCCTGCTTCACTTTCCCTGCCATTTGTCAATGGATCTATTCTTATTCATCAAAATATGCTGATCTTTATATCTCACACTAGAGGCCTGGTTCAAGGAGTCATGCACAGTCCTGGTGCACAGTCCCTCAGCCTAGCCTGTGTACATCCCCTGAGGGGTCTCAGATTGTGAGAAGGTGGTTCTCAAATGACGCACCCCGGAATTGGGCTCCCTCCTCTCTAGTTCCAGGTGCATCACCCAAGAACCACAGCTGCTAAGTTATTGCAGCTTGGCCTCTCATGCATTGAGCATCTGCCCCCTGGTGGTTGAAGGATTGGATGGTCACTTAGGCTTTTATGTAGAGAGAGAGAGATATGAATGAGATCATTTGATATTTATCTTTCTCCAACTGGCTTATTTTGCTTAGGATAATGCTCTCCAGTTCCATCCATGTTGTTGCAAATGGTAAAAGTTCTTTCTTTTTTATAGCAGAGTAGTATTCCATTGTGTAGATGTACCACAGTTTTCTAATCCATTCATCTGCTGATGGGCACTTAGGCTGTTTCCAAATCTTAGCTATTGTAAATTGTGCTACTATGAACATAGGGGTGCACATATCCTTTCTAATTGGTGTTTCTGGTTTCTTGGGATATAGTCCAAGAAGTGGGATTACTGGGTTAAATAAGAGTTCCATTTTTAACTTTTTTGAGGAAACTCCATACTGTCTTCCACAGTAGCTGCACCAGTCTGCATTCCCACCAACAGTGCACAAGGGTTCCTTTTTCTCCACATCCTCACCAGCACTTGTCGTTTGTTGATTTGTTGATGATAGCCATTCTGACAGGTGTGAGATGGTACCTCATTGTTGTTTTGATTTGCATCTCTTGGATGATTAGTGACTTTGAGCAAAAAATATTTTTAAATAAATAAATAAACATAAATATTTATATATTCAAGACTATTGATCCATCTATTCATATTTATGTTCACATGTATATCTATATCCAGATAATGCAGATAATATATTGACGATAGAGACAGAGACAGAGACAGACAGATTGGCCACAGGAACTCCCTCTCTGATCCTGTATGTACACCCCCATTAAATGAGACTTTGCTCCCCACTCAAGGAATGGAGTTTATGTCTCTTTACCTTGACTCTTGGCTGGCCCTCTGACTTGCTATGACAACAGGACAATAGAATATGTCAGGTGTGACATGACATGGTTTTCCAGTCTAGGTCTCACAGATTCCACGCTTGCTCTCTTAGATACGAATTCTGCCACCTCCTTCTTGAGGATGGGAGACCATGTGGAGAGAGAAGCCTGAATAATAGCCAGCACAACCACCAGACATGTGGGTGAGGCCATCTTTGACACCCAGACCCAGCCAAGCCACCATGTGACTGCAACCACTTTAGTGACCTCCGAAGAGAGTACCAAGTATGGCACCATCTGATAGTCTTCCACTGCTCGTCAGGATCTTCCAGGGATGAGCTCAGCACAAATCGTTGATCCACGGACTTGGGAGGAAATAGAATGGTTGTTCATGTATCCACAAAATGTAGGGACTAATGATAGCAAAAATGATAATATATGTGTTTGTGTCTTTGTGTGTCTATGTGAATAACTGAACGCCATGGACATATTAGCATCAGAATTAAAGTGAATAAATGAATGAGCAGATGAGTGCAAAACCTTAGCACACTCCACTTCTAGATTCTGCCTATATAATCCATTAATATATTTTTAGAGATGTTTTAATGTTTTTATTTAATTCAGAGAAAGAAAGGGAGAGGGAAAGATAGGAACATAATCAATTGGCTGCCTTCTGCATGGGCCTTACTGGGGATCGAGCCCGAAATCAGGGCATGTGTCCTGACCAGGAATCGAACTGTGACCTCCTGGTTCATGGATCAACGTTCAATCACTGAGCCACACCGGTAGGGCTGCAAGCCATTAATATAGAATTTGTTCAGTGGAGTTGACTTTACTCCTCTCTCATTTCTCTCAGCAAGAGAAAACAGTGACCAGGGTGTGGAAGAAATTCAGGGAGTTCTTAGGAATGCCAAGGATGTAGAGCAAGCGCCCAACCCAGTGGTTTTTCTTTGATGCACAGAAGGCTCCATGGTGTGGGGTCAGGGAAGTGAACTGGAAGCCAGGCAATAAATCCTTGAGGCCTGGTTTTACCACTGGTTTTCGTGTCCTTGAGCAGCGTCAGTTTCCTCTCTCTGGGCCTCAGTTTCGATAGCCCCAAGGCATCTCTCATCTCCAGCATTCCTAGATTGTTGGTGAGAATGTGTTAACCTTCTCATTCACCCCGTGTTCCTTTGAGGATTAGTTTACAGAGAGCAGTTGGAAAAGGACAGGAACTGTCTCTGTTTCTTTGGGGTCAGAAAATAGGATTTAGGAAAGGGCATTGAGGCCCCTGAAATTACACTGCAAAGCAGGAGGTGAGCTAGAGTTAGGGGATACGCACAACAGCTGCATTTGGATGGCCCATGACACCTGGGTTACACTGGGTCTCAAACCTGCCATGTCTCCTGTGATCTGACCAGCAGGCTTAGCTAGAATTCACAGGAGATGATGTTGTACAAGATGACCCTGAGTTGGCCTCAGTGATAGCTTTGGGAAAGAAAAGGTGATGTAAGTCTGACTGGATGCATTCTCTTCCCTCCATCGTTTGCCACCAATTTCTGATAATGATCACGGCCTTTCAGGAAGGTCTATCAGTAAGGTCTATCGTCCCAGCCACCTTATCCGTCTCATTTCAAATGTGAAAAAAATCACAGGTCAGAATGGTGAGCTAATTTACCCAATGCCACATAATTAGGAAAATTCAAGGCCAAGAAATAAACCCTAATGTATTTGATTCCAAAACTCGCTGTCTTCCTCACCGTATCACACAGCTCATGGCATTGGTAGTCTATTTCCTGCCGGGCTCCTCTTGTAGAGCTGGGCTAAGGGAGAGGAAGGACTTTGCACAGAACACATAGCACCCAGGTCACAGGCTGCTCTGAAAACTGAGGTGGCTATGAGCAGGCTATCTTGATATGGCTTTTTATATCCACTTTGGGTAGAGCCTGGGCTGGATCTGCTTCATCCAACTTCTATCTTTAGAAAATTGAGATGTTGTAGAACCCAGTGAATAACAATTAGTACATGGCTGCAGAAGCATGAAGCCCTGTCTGGAGCTTATGATGTGGCTTCATTACCTCCTCCCCAACCAAAGGCAGTGAGGGGATCACTGCCCATTGAGCCCATGTGCAGGGAAATGTAGGATGTGGTCTCCAATCTGAAGGAGCTTAACTTCTAGTCAACACAAAAATAAACAAAACATAGAATGCTGAGCTCTGTGGTATCAACTTACAGTACAACAACAAGCAAAGAAAGATTGTTAAGGACTAAAGGGAAAAGAGGTTTCCTGGGGCAAACGGAGTCTGAGCTGAGCCTTGAAGAAAAACGACTTTAGAAGAGAGAAGAACTGTGGGAACAGCATGAGCAAAAACCTGGGTGGGAAATGACAAGGTTTATGTGGAGACAGTGAGAAGATAAACCTCCAGCAGCCTGGGGCCTGGGAGAGGAGGTGATGAACAGCCCCAGAGTGGGCCCAAAAACCAGAGGTCAACAAAAGGGAGACATCTGGCACCCAGTCCCCACCCATCCATCCATCTCACTTTCTAGAAGACTGAAGCCACACAAACTGAGAGACAAACATATGCACGTGAGTGTGGACATGCAACACACACACACACACACACACACACCCCTTGCTGTGTGTTTATTCCTGCCAGAAACCAGCCCGTGAGATTGTTGTGGATTCCAGAGGAGGTGGGTGGGGCTAAGATAGCAGATTGTTGAGACTCTAATTACATATCTTTGAGGT
Source organism: Murina feae (assembly GCA_004026665.1). Taxonomy (NCBI): domain Eukaryota; kingdom Metazoa; phylum Chordata; class Mammalia; order Chiroptera; family Vespertilionidae; genus Murina; species Murina feae. Next base: position 9,423 of record PVJC01050196.1, read on the forward strand.
GGAAATTTAGTAAAACCACAGACTTGGAACAACATGAAAGTGCATCAAACAGCCTCATCCGTTCATTATGCAAAGGAATTGCTCATTTACAGAGTTTGGATTACAGTCGAGAGCTTATCAAGCAAAAAGATGGAGCTTTATGGAATCCCGTAAGCACCAGCATGTTCTCAACAGGAAGAGCACACCTGTTGGGTGGAGCCTAACCAACGCAGGTGGCAGGTCCCCCACCACTGAGGGGTGGCCCCACAGTGCCATCTACCTCCAGGAGGGATGAGCAAGACCAAGGGCCCAGAGAAGCTAGCTGAGAAAACAACTGCCTAGAACAATTCTGAGACCACAGAGAGAAGGGTCCACTGGGGAGCCACTTATCATAAAACAAAATAATGTAAATATTGTCATATTGGACAAAGGACTTATTCTATGTGCTGCCAAAGCTAGCACAACAAAGGACTTAGAAAAGGGAGATGATAGAAGTCATTGGCTTATGCATTAACAGAGCCATCTATTTATGATTCAAGGAATCCCCTGAAATTGGATCCCTCAATTTAAAAAATCTTGATTCTAACTCACCTTAGTTTTTCTGCATTTTATTATCTACTTGCATTTTCCTGTACATTAAAATTGCTTTGGGGGCCTGGCCAGCGTGGCTCAGTGGTTGAGCATCAACCTATGAACCAGGTCACAGTTCCATTCCCAGTCAGAACACAGGCCCAGGTTGCGGGCTTGATCTCTAGTAGGGAGTGTGCAGAAGGCTGCTGATCAATGATTGTCTCTCATCGTTGATGTTTCTATCCCTTTCTTCCTCTCCCTTCCTCTCTGAGATCAATAAAAAGATTTTTTAAGTTGCTTTGGGGAATGATTAAGTCTGAAAAGAGCAAGTCTCAAAGTGTGTTCTGTGGAGTATCCGTTTACAAGGAAAAATATTTGGCAGCTAAATTAATTATGTACATTTGGGAAATTTCAAATTAAATTCACGGCCCTTGGAATGCATTGTAAACATTGACATTAATGTATTGTTTTAAAGGCTCTACAAAGTTTGTAATAAATAAATTGAAACTGAAATTTGGCATTCCTGAAATTGAAGTAATCAAGAAATCTAGGTGGATTTTTTTTTTTGGGGGGGGAGGCGTGTTTTTACTTATAAAACACCAATTATCATCCTGAAGAACAAGTGGTTTATAAAACAAGCTTGGCTGGTTTTTCACTTTCTGTCATTGGATGTAAATTTGAAAATTGTTCGGTGATTTTTCAAGACTATTGCTTGATCCTTTTGTTTGAGTGCAGCTTGGTCAAGCGCCACCCTGACCCCCTAAAATAGAGTTATGTTACTACCCGTAAAGAGGTTGGATTTGCAGGTTTCTGGGTGGAACCAGGTTCTCTGGACTTAAAAGGGCCTGTCCTGGTGCCCTGGTCGGGGCCACTCTGCCATGTCTGGGTACCAAAGGGAAGACCAATTAGAGTGTCCTGTGTAGGTTTAAAAATAATAGGGACACTGGATACAACCCAAAGGCTGTCAACGGGTAAGTGGGAAAATAAACTGTGGTATATCCACCTCCAGGGAATGAACCCTAGAGACTAAAGTGACGCAGTCTAGATTGTACAGACAACTAATGACAGAGCTAAGACTGGAGTTCAGGCCTTTTGCTTCACATCCAGGGTAACTCCTAAGGCACCGGACTGTCTCCCATGAGCACCCATTTGGCTCCCAGCTAAAGGTGGGAAAGGAATGATTTGTTTCTGGAAGCTTCCTGTGCTGGGGCTAGGCTTATCATAATAATGGCCACTAGAGTCTGGGCTTTAGGGGCATGATCTCGAATACGTGTGACAATAGTTAACATTCTCAAAGGGCTTACTATGGGCCAGCTACCGGTCTTAGCATTTAAATGAGTATTGACTTCTTTAGTCCTCCCAACAAGCGAGGTCTGTCAGAATCCCACAGCACCAAGCTGCCCAGATGAGAGGGCTGGGAGTGAAAATGGCCCTTGGGACAACCCCCACCCCCAAGCTCCAGTGGAATTTGACAAGGTCCACCTAGGCTGGGAATGGGATAACCACAAAGGACAGTGTCCACCCAAAACCCAGCTGCTGGCCAATTAGCTGGGAACCTCCCAAAGCCGAACCTTTGGATGTACCCACAGACGGAGACAAGGATGGTCAATTAGCCATTCCAGCTCACTGCTGTGGTTTCTGGCCAGAAGAGCCGGCAAATGTGCATCGGCAGCTGTGCCAGACAGGGTGCAGATGTGGGACAAGTCTCTCTGTCAGGCTGCTATTCCGAGACAAGGAGGGACAGAGAGGAGGAGAGCTGTGTAAGCCATCGGTGCGAACGGCTCAGATTCTGAGGGCTGCTGGTTGGATCCCAGTGGCCCTGGCTCACCACTCATTACAGGCTGGAGGGCCGTGGGCAGTAATTAACCATCATCCAACGGCATCAATTAAAGCCAAGGAAAGGTTTCAGCGG
>PVJC01050197.1:0-11888 GCA_004026665.1 Murina feae
GGGATCAGGGCGCAGCAAAAGGCTGGCCTGACGACGAGGCGGGGTTTTCCCTTCTTTCTGGAGGCTGGAGGAAGATGGGCAGTATGCAACCTTGGGAGACAGGCCGCACCCAGCCCTGGTCACAGCTCAAAAAAGAGAACAACATGCAGGGGAGGGCAAGAGTTTGAGAGATCAACATAGAGGGGGTGCCTGCTCCAAGCCTCCACGGTGTGCCTGGGGCAGGCCCCCAGCAGGTAGACACACACAGGAGGACTGCTCCGAGCCTCAGATGCGGCTGGGGGCAGATCCCCAGTGGCCACACACACACACACACACACACACACACACACACACACACAGAAGGCGCCTGGCAGACTGGGGCCATCATAGGACATCCACTGAGGGGTCCCAGACTGTCAGAGGGCACAGGCCGGGCTGAGGGACTCCCTCCACCCCGAGTGCACAAATTTTTGTGCACCGGGCCCCTAGTAATAATAATAAAACCTCGAAGAATTCAGACATATGGAGGCTGAAGAGCATGTAATTAAGCAATGAATGGGTTAACAATGAAGTCAAGGAAGAAATAAATAATTTCCTGGAAACAAATGAAAATGAACAATAACAACCCCAAATCTGTAGAACAAGCAAAAGCAGTCCTGAGGAGGAAGTTCATAGCATTACAGGCCTACCTTAAGAAACAAAAAAAGTCTGGCCAATGTGACTCAGTGGTTGAGCATATTACCTCTTTATTATATAGGACTAGAGGCCTGATGAACAAAGACTTGTGAAAGAATGGGCCTTCCTGCCCTAGCCGGTTTGGCTCACTGGATAGAGTGTCGGCCTGGGGACTGAAGGGTCCTAGGTTCAATTCCAGTCAAGGGCATGTAGCTGGGCTGCAGGCACATCTCCAATAGGGGGTGTACAGGAGGCAGCCGATTGATGCTTCTCTCTCATCGATGTTTCTAACTCTGTATCCCTCTCCCTTCTTCTCTGTAAAAAAATCAATAAAATATATATTTTTTTTAAAAAAGAAAAAGAATGGCCCTTCCTTCCCCTGGCTGCCGGCACCACCTTTGCTTCAGCCCAGAGCCGCCTTTCCACCTTCCCATGCTGCCAAGAACAGCTGGGGGGGGGGGGCAGAATGCCTGCATGGTCACCATGGCGATGACGCAAGTGTCCCATCCCCGGCTTGTTGTGTTAATTTGCATACTCACTCCTGATTGGCTGTGGGGTGTTGCGAAGATACAGTCAATTTACATATTTATCTATTATTAGTGTAGAAGCTACTTGCCTAGCCTGTCAGGTGGGCTTAGTGGTTGAAAGTGGACCTATGAATCAGGAGGCCATGGTTCAATTACCGGTCAGGGCACATGAGCAGGTTGCAGACTCCATCTCCAGTAGGGGTCGTGCAGGAGGCCGATCAATGATTCTCTCTCATCACTGATGTTTCCCTCTTTCTCTCCCTCTCCCTCTCTCTCCCTTCCTCTCTAAAAATCAATAAAAATACAATTTTTACACAAGAAAAAGCTAAAATAAAAAAATCTAACCCTACTACTAAAAGAATTAGAAAGAGAATAAGAAGAGCCCAGAGTACTCAGCTGGTATGGCTCAGTTGTTTGAGCATTGTCCCATGTACCAGTAGGTCACTGGTTTGATTCTCATTCAGGTCATGTGCCTGGGTTGAATGCTGAAACCCCAGTAGGGAGCATGTAGTAGGCAGCTGATTGATTTGTCTCTCTCATCTATGTTTCTCTCCCTTCCACACCCTTCCTCTCTCTGAAGTCAATTAAAAACATGTAAAAAAAGTTATATTTATGAAATTAAAAATATAAATGAATTATTTTTTTAAAAAGAAAGCCCCAGGTGTTCCTGTCCCCAGCGCTTCTTATTCTTCTGCAATCCCTACGGCATGTGCACCGCTCAGCTGGTGGTGGCCCCACCAGTGGCTGCAGCTCCATGCACACTTCGTGCATGTGTTCTCTGTGCACCTTCAGGCCTGCGGGGGACCCATTAGCCTGGGCTCCCTGCGGGGCAAAATGCTGCTCACTGAAACCTGGCTTCACAGAGGGAAAGCAAGATGGCAGCATAGATAAACACCTGAAATTACTGCCTCCCACAACCAGTTAAAAATACAACGTAAAGAAAAAACAGACACCACCCAGAAACACAGGAAGGCTGGCTGAGTGGAAATTCTACAACCAGAAAGAGAAAAGCACACTGAAACTCATAGCAGGTGCGGAAGTAAAGTGCAGAGGTACAGAGGCGCAGGTGGAAAGGGCTCATGGAAAGGGCTGGCAACTGAGGACGCAGTTGTCTTTTTCAATCCCGAGGGAGGCACAAGCTCCCAACGGCTCTGAACTCCAGTTCTGGGCAAGTTTCTGGGGACCCAGACTCATATGGGGAGAAACTGGACTATTTGGCAGTGGGAAGAGCTCCAGAGCAGCTTTTTCTCAGCGGGGCTTGCAGCAATTACAGTGGGACACTGAGACAGGGCTGAGTATCAGCCATAACTGTTTGCTCCACCCTATTGATTCCCTGAGACCCCAACCCATCCAAGCTGCGTGCAGAGGCTTTTGCACATGAAAGGCCTGGCCCTTTGCAATCCACAATTACCTAACAAACTGCAGCTGGATCAGACAGACCCAGAACATTCAAAAAAGGCCCAAAGCCCCACAGCAGCCTGCATTACTTCACAGCTGGGCTTCATCTGGGCACCTCCAAACCACAAAGAGAGAAGAGGAATCTGCAGATCTCTCCATAGCCCCTGCTGGATAGCCTCTGCCTAAATTAGTACCTCCTTAGAGATCCAAGAGCCAGTGTACCCAGTGGTCAGAGTGGGACCATCCAGATTACAACTCCTCAGATCCATAAGGGACACATTCAGGGGGCAGACTCAGTGACCACTGAAGCAAGTCTTACCCCATAAGGGTGTCTCCAGCACAGAAGTTCTCCCACCATAGATACAGCTGATTCTCATAGCCAAATGGCCTGGAGGTCAATTCCTCCCAGTGATACCTACAACAATCAAGGCTTAACTACAACAAGACCGTGTACAAAGCCCCCAAAGGGGTGCACCAAGAGTAATGGGTGGGTGACCACCTCAGGTAATTGGGGAGGCTGAGCCACTGGGCCCTATAGGACACCTAGCACAGAAAGCCACCATATCAAGACAGGGAAGCTGCCAAAATGCAGAGATAAAGAGACAGATCATAATTGACAGAAATGGAGGAAAGCAAATTACTGGATACAGAATTCAAGACTACGGTTTTAAGGTTTCTCAAGAATTTTCTAGAAATCGCCAATAAACTTAGTGAGACCCTCAATAAATCTAAGCATACACTGACTAAAATAAAGAATATTATACAGAGATCCAACAACAGACTAGAGGATTGCAAGAATCAAGTCAAAGATTTGAAATATGAAGAAGCAAAAAACACCCAACCAGAAAAACAAGAAGAAAAAAAGAATCCAAAAATATGAAGATAGTGTAAGGAACCTCTAGGACAACTTCAAACGTATCAACATCTGAATTATAGGGGTGTCAGAAGAAGAGAGAGCGCAAGATATTAAAAACCTATTTGAAGAAATAATGACAGAAAGCTTCCCCTACCCAATAAAAGAAATAGACTTCCAAGTCCAGGAAGCACAGAGAACCCCAAACAAAAGGAATCCAAAGAGGACCACACCAAGACACATCATAATTAAAATGCCAAGAGCAAAAGACAAAGAGAGGATCTTAAAAGCAGCAAGAGAAAAACAGTTAGTTACCTACAAGGGAATACCCATACAACTGTCAGCTGATTTCTCAACAGAAACTTATTTTCAGGGGGGTCTTATTTTCAGGGCAGAAGGGACTGGCAAGAAATATTCAAAATGATGAATAGCAAGAACCTACAACCAAGACTACTTTACCCAGCAAAGCTATCATTCAGAATTGAAGGTCAGATAAAGAGCTTCACAGATAAGAAAAAGCTAAAGGAGTTCATCACCACCAAACCAGGATTATATGAAATGCTGAAAGGTATCCTTTGAGAAGAGGAAGAAGAAGAAAAGTAAAGATAAAAATTATGAGCAACAAATACATATCTATCAACAAGTGAATCTAAAAATCAAGTGAATAAAAAATCTGATGAACAGAATAAACTGGTGAATAGAATAGAATCAGGAGCATAGAAAGGGAGTGGACTGATAATTCTGCGGGGGGGAGGATGTGGGTGGTGCAGAAAGAGACTGGACAAATATCGTACACTTATGGATGAGGACAGTGGCGGGGGGATGTAAGGGAAGAGGGTGGGGTGGGAACTAGGTGGAGGGGAGTTATGGGAGGGGAAGAGGAACCACTGTAATAATCTGAACAATAAAGATTTTAAAAAATAGAAAATAAATAAAAATAAAAAAAAGAAACCTGGCCTCGCTCTGAGGCACAAGGGTCCATGACTACACGCAGGTGAACAAGTTGCAGCAGAGCCTCGCGCAGCGGGAGCTGGTTGTGCTTGGCTTCCCCTGTAACCAGTTCAGGCATCTGAAGAACGTCAAGAACAAAGAGATCCTGAATTCCCTCAAGTATGTCAGGTCTCGTGGAGGATTCGAGCCCAACTTCATGCTCTTCAATAAGTGCAAGGTGAATGGCGCAGGAGCACCCCCCTCTTCGTCTGCCTGCGTGAGGCTCGGCCCACACCACCCAGCCACTGCACTCATGACAGACCCCAAGTTCATCACGTGGTCTCCTGTGTGCCGCAACAACATGGCCTGGAACTTTGAGAAGTTCCTGGTGGGACCGGTGGGCATGCCTGTGCGCAGGTACAGCCACTGCTTTCCGACCATTGACATTGAGGCCGACATAGAAGCCCTGCTGGCCAAGCCACCCAGCACTGCCGAGGGCACCCCTACTCACCTACCCGGCCCTCTGGGGGGTTTATCCATGAAAGTGCTACCTCTAAACCTACGTAGAGGAATGCCTGATGTCCAGCTGAATCCCCTCCCATGGTCCCTGGTCCTGTCCATCCCAGCCTCCCCCTCCCACACCATGGCTTTTCACAATAAACTGTCCAGTGTCAGCTGGAAAAAAAAAAGAAAAGAAAAGCCCAGAGTAATTAGAACAGAGGCCCATAGTAATTATCCATTTCCCTAAAAATAAGACAGTGTCTTACATTAATTTTTGCTCCCAAAGATGCACTAGGTCTTATTTTCAGGGGATGTCTTATTTTTCCATGAAGAAGAATACGGTACACATTTATTGTTGAACAACAAAAAAAAGGAAATTTATTACCTGTGTGTCCACACAATGTGCCCAACTCCTACCCCACGCGACTCACTGTCTAATTGTGAGTTAGCCAGACTCCATCAGGGCAGAGCGAGCAGTAGGCGGCAGCTTGTCCTGGCGGCGGCGCCGGCTCTCTGATTAAAAGAGACCTCGCACTTCCTGTCTGCTCCGGCTATACTGCAGCCAACAGTGAGCTGCGCGGCAGTGCCCGCTGCTACAGCCCAGAGTCCAGAGTTACGGTAGTTTTGGGGGGCCTTATTATCGGGGAGGCCTTATGTTAGGGTGGCTTATTATCAGGGAGGCCTTATGTTCAGGGGAGGCCTTATTATCAGAGAGGTCGTATTTTCAGGGGGGTCTTATTTTGGGGGGATGCCTTATATTTCAGCGAGAGGCAAAACTGTAAGTATGTCTTATTTTCAGGGAGTGTCTTACTTTGGGGAAACAGGGTAGAACAGCAGTTCTCAACCTGTGGGTAACGACCCCTTTGGGGGGTCTAACAACCCTTTCACAGGGGTCGCCTAAATACATCCTGCATATCAGATATTTACATTATGATTCATAACAGTAGCAAAATTAGTTATGAAGTAGCAACGAAAATAATTTTATGGTTGGAGGTCACCACAACATGAGGAACTGTATTAAAGGGTCATGGCATTAGGAAGGTTGAGAACCACTGAATTAGAAGGAAGGAACTAATCAAGGTCAGAGTAGAAATAGAGACTAAAAAAAAACACAGAAAATATCAATGAAACCAAGAGCTGGTTCTTTAGAAGATAAACAAGATTGATGAAACTTTACACATACTTATCAAGAAACACAGAGGACCCAAATATATAAATAAAAAATGAGTGTGGGGCATGCAGGAAGCAGCCAATCAATGATTCTCTCTCATCATTGATGTTTCTATCCCTCTCCATTCCTCTCTGAAATCAATAAAATATATTTTTTAAAAAGATCTTATCTGAACTATGAATGTGCTTTAGATCATTGGAACACCAATGTTATTCTACACTGAAACTTTTAAAGCACTTCCATATGTACTACCACTTAAGATATACTGAAAAACACAAGATGAATTTATCATAAACAAAAGGGTTCGGTCATTTAAATTTCTTACTTTAACTTAAAAATACATCTTTTGCTTTGACCTAACAAACAATGAAGTGTCTAGCAGGATGCTTCATTTCCTTCATGATTAACATAAATTTTACTCATAACAAATTGTATTTCACTTCCATTTTCTAGACATTTTTTAAATTCCTTGTGTTTCCACTTTAAGTTGGCTCTTAATTTATAGTGTCAGTATGCCTTTGCCTACCACTTCCTGAAAAATACCATAAAAAAGGCAGACAAATTTACATTAAATTTTGAGTCAGATGTTATCTAGAGTAACCAAATGTGTCAGATTTTTTTCATTATCTCTGTCTGATACAAACGGAAGCAACTCAAAGGTGTGTTGAATAAACAGTCACAAACACAGAAATTGACACTTACTTCAATTGTATGGATAATATCTCTGGGACCAATAATTTCTGGATCATATTTAACATGTGCTTTGTTGGTTGCCAAGGCCACAGAGCAGTAGAAAATACCTCTGTACTTCGTGAGGGTAGACTCTATTTTATGTACACAAGAGGCACACGTCATTCCTCTCACCTATTAAACACAAAAACGTTGTTATTCAGAAATATAACTCCTCCATTAAACATGAGTTACTTTAAAATAACTTTTGTAACATGGGATTAACACACAAGATCTTTCTGCACTATTATTATCCTTTAAATATGGCCATTAGAACACTTTATATCACAATGAACAAGGATAAGGTCGAGCTGCAACAGGTTACACAGAAGAGGATCTCATTAAAAGTTTCTTTCTTCCTGTCACTACTTATTGTACAAAATTTGACAAATCATTGTTTCTTGTATTCAATATCTTGCTTCCCTCTAGAGCAGCAGTTCTCACCCTGTGGGTCACGACCCCTTTGGGGGTCGAACGGCCCTTTCACAGGGTCACCTAAATACATCCTGCATATCAGATATTTACATTATGATTCATAACAGTAGCAAAATTACAGTTATGAAATAGCAACAAAAATAATTTTATGGTTGGGGGTCACCACAACATGAGGAGCTGTATTACAGGGTCACGGCATTAGGAAGGTTGAGAACCACTGCTCTAGATATTTGTCATCCTGCTAAATTATATAACCTTTAGTATTACTTTTAGTGAAGGTTAATGGATGACAAAGTGTTCTACATTTGTCTAAAATATTTTTGCCCTATGTGTTGAGTGAATTTATATATAGTTCAGTTGGATATTAAATTCTAAAGTCATGAGGCAGGTATTTTGGGATGACTGTGTAAGGAGCTCATCAATTCCTTTCCCCTAAAGCAATGGTAAAACTGGGGAAATGTTAAAAAAATAAACTATTAAAAGTGATACCAGAAAGATTGGACAGATACATGAAAAAAAAAAAAAGAAACTAGACCACCTTCTCACAAAATATAGAAGAATAAACTCAAAATAGATTAAAAACTTAAATGTAAGAGTCAAAACCATAAAATTCCTAGAAGAAAACATAGTAAAATTTCTGATTTTCTCTTAGCAATATTTTTTCTGATATATATCCTTGGGCAAGAGAAACAAAAGAAAAAGTAAACAAATGGGACTATGTTGAACTAAATAGATTTTGCACAGCGAAGAAAACTATCAATTAAATGAAAGGACAACCCACAGAATATTACATCTGATAAGGGGTTAATATCCAAAATTTATAAAGAACTCATACAACTCGACACCAAAAAAATACCAAAAACAATCCGATAAAAAAATGAGCAGAGGATCTGAATAGACACTTTTCCAAAGAGGACATACAGATGACCAATAGGGCTACGAAAAAATGCTCAGTGTCGCCAACTGTCAGAGAAATGCAAATTAAAACCACAATGAGATATCACCTCACCCTTGCCAGAATGGCTACCATCTATAAATCCACAAATGATAAGTGTTGGCAAGGATGTGGGAAAAAAGGATACCTGGTGCACTGTTGGTGGGGATGCAGACTGATGTAGTCACTATGGAAAAAAGTATAGAGCTTCCTCAAAAAATTAAAAATGGAACTTCCTGCCTGGCTGGTGTTGCTCAGTGGTTGAATGTCAACCCAGGAACTAAGATATCACTGGTTGGATTCCCAGTAAAGCAACATGCAGGTTCGATCCCAAGTGTGGGGCGTGCAGGAGGCAGCCAATCAATGATTCTCTCTCATAATTGATGTTTCTATCTCTCTCTCTCTCCCTTCCTCTCTCTGAAAAATCAAAAAAACATAACCCAGCAATTCCACTTCTGGACATTATCTGAAGAAATCCAAAATACTAATTTGAAAGACTATATGCACCACTATGTTCACTGCAGTTATATACAACTAGAGGCCGGTGCACAAAAATTCGTGCACTCGGGGGGTCCCTCAGCCCAGCCTGCACCCTCTCACAACCCAGGACCCCTCGGGTAGGGTCCCTAGGATTGGCCTGAGATCAGGGCCCATCTGGGCTTTCCTTCCCCCAGCTGCAGGCAGCTAGTCCCACCCCCGCCACTGCCACTGCTTGCCATCTGTGCAGCGCTGGTTCCCTCTCCCCTGCCACTGGTGGCCTCCCTCTGCAGGCAACAGGCATGGGGTGCAATGGTTTGGCTGGCCTGGGCCTCCCTCTGCAGGGCGATCACTGGCAGGCTGCACAACTGCCACAGAGTTGCTGCCGGTGGCCTGGGCCTTCCTCTTTCTTTGCTAGGGGGTGGGGTCAACCTTAAAAGGGGCTGTCTGCCTACCTGATCACCTCTAACCACTTGCCTGCCTACCTGATCACCCCTAACCCCTGCCTGCCTGATCACCCCTAACCACTTGCTTGGGGTGGAGTCAGCCCGGGGAGGGACCGTCTGCCTACCTAATCACCCCTAACTGCTGGTCTGTCTGCCTGATCACCCCTAACTGCCTGCTTGGGGGTGGGGCCAGCCTGGTAAGGGGTCATGGTGGTTCTAATCTCTGGTCATTCCAGTCGTTATGCTAATGGTAGATGGCCTTTTATTATATACAATAACTAAGATATGGAAGCAAGCCAAGTACCCATCAATAAATGAGTGGATAAAAAAGCTGTGGTACAGAACATCCCCAGTGGGAGGTGTGCAGGAGACAGCTGATCGATGTTTCTCTCTCATCGATGTTTCTAACTCTCTATCTCTCTCCCTCCCTCTCTGTAAAAAATCAATAAAATATATTCAAAAAATAAAAAAATAATAATAAAAAGCTGTGGTACATTTATACAATGAAATATTACTCGGCCATAAAAAGTATGTAATTTTACCTTTTGCAACAGCATGGGTGGACCTAGAGAGGATTACGCTCAGTAAAATAAGTCAGAGAAAAACAAATTATAATATGATTTCACTTATATGTGGAATCGAAAGAACAAAATCAATGGTTGAGGGACTGAATGAAAGAGGTGAAGAGATTAATACAAATTGATTGTGACAAAATAGTCATAGGATATAAATACAGCATATGGAATATAGTCAATAATATTGTGATAACTATGTATGGTGCCAGGTGGGTATTAGATATATCAAAGGGAACACTTTGTAAAGTATATGCTTGTTTAACCACTATGCTGTACACATGAAAACAATATAAAATAATATTGAAAGTAAATTGTAATTGAAAAATAAAAACAACAAAACAAGTGTTGAAAGACTCAGGTAATCAGGGCCAGCCAAGGCTTGTGCTACCAGCAGTGGCAGCAGCAAAGGTGCGATGGGGCATCGCTTTCCCCTGATCGCTGGATCACCTCCCACTCCTGAGGGCTCCCAGATTGTGAAAGGGGGCAGGCTGGGCTGAGGGACACCCTCCCCTTCAGTGCATGAATTTTCATGTACCGGGCCTCTAGTAACTATGATACATGATGACAAGAGCAAACCTTGAAGCAGTGGAAAGAACCTTATTTCCAGAGTTAATAAAAATATCATGAGACCATGCAATGAAATGAGTAGAGCCTATAAGCAGGAAAAAAAACAATCAATAGAAAATGTTCCTGAGGAAGCCCAAATACTGGACTTACTAGACAAAGATGTTATGCTAGCAATTTTTTCAATTATAGTTGACATTCAATATTACTTTATATTAGTTTCGGTGTAAAGCACAGTGTGTAGCCAATTATATAATTTACAAAGTGACCCCCCCCAATAATTCTAGTATACAGCTGACACCATACATAGTTATTACAATACTAGAGGCCCGATGCACAAAATTTGTGCAAGGGGCTTAGCCCCCACCCACTGCAGCTTCATCCGGAAGGTCGTCTGGAAGGATGTCTGGTCTAATTAGCATATTATGCTTTTATAGATTATTGACTATATTTCCTGTGCTGTAATTTAAATCCCCAGGACTATTTTGCAACTACCAATTTGTACTTCTTAATCCCTTCACTTTTCACCCAGTTCCATAACCACCTTTCCCTCTGGCAATCACCAGTCTGCTATTTGAGTCTATGACTTTGTTTCAATTTGTTTGAGGTGACAGTAACACCACTCTGAGAATATACTAAAAAACCACTGAATTGGACATTTTAAAAGGGGTTTATAATTTGTGAATTATGTTTCAATAAAGCTATTAATTTTTAAAGTCTTTAAAAAGTAAAAATCTGCTCATTCTTTTTAATAGCTGTTTAGTATGGATGTGTCATAATTTATTTACCTATTCCCCAATAACTGACATTTAGTTTTTTTCCTATATTTTCCTATTATAAGTAACAATATACTGAACATCTTTACATGTCAATTCATACATATGTAAATGTCTATTCGATAACTTGCTACAAGCAAAGCTTCTGAGGCAAAAGCTATACGCAACTTTACTTTTGATAGATATTTTCAAGTTCCTGCTGAGAACTTAAATCAACTGACATTGTAAGAACAATAGAGAGGTTTTGGTATTAGGGTAATGCTGGCTTCATAGAATGAGTTTGGAAGTGTTCCTACCTCTTGAATTTTTTGGAATAGTCTGAGGAGGATAGGTTTTAGATCTTCCTTAAATGTTTGGTAAAATTCCCCTGTGAAGCCATCCGGCCCTGGGCTTTTGTTTGCTGGGAGCTTTTTTATTACTGCTTCAATTTCTTCCATAGTGATTGGCCTGTTGAGATTTTTAGATTCTTTCTGGTTGAGTATTGGAATGTTGTATTTTTCTAGGAATATGTCCATTTCCTCAAGGTTGTCCAGTTTGTTGGAATAGAGTTGTTCATAGTATTCTTTAACAATCTTCTGTATTTCTGTAGGGTCTGTTGTTATTTCTCCTCTTTCATTTCTGATTTTGTTTATTATGGTCCTCTCTCTTTGCTTCTTGGTGAGCCTGGCTAGAGGTTCATCAATCTTGTTTATCCTTTCAAAGAACAAGCTCTTGGTTTTATTGATCTTTTGTATTGTCTTCTTGGTCTCCATGTCATTTATCTCCGCTCTGATCTTTATAATTTCCTTCCTTCTGCTTACACTGGGCTTTTCTTGTTGCTCTCTTTCTAAATCTTCGAGTTGCAGGGTTAGGTAATTTATTATCATTGTTTCTTGTTTTCTGCAGTAGGTTTGTAGAGCTATGAACTTCCCTCTCAAG
>PVJC01050198.1:0-11877 GCA_004026665.1 Murina feae
GCAGAACAAAGCTTAGCTAATAAAGCAGAGTAAATTAAAATATTAAACTCCAGCCAAATCTAGGATGGCATAGAATAAGGGGAAAGAGTATTATGAACATAAATAAGAATAGCACCATATTGTAGAATAGAATTTAAATGAAATATTTGATTATCCCAGCCACCATTCCTGCTGTAAAGCACAAAACGAACATCTATTATTGGATTAATGTTATATTTCATATCCATTTTGCTGTGTAATCTGTTGTAGTAGCATGAGCTGTTGTTGGCAAAGGGCAAAGCAAACAAAAAACGATGGAAAACTAACAGAAGAGGAGAATGAACAGAAAGAATTATAAACAAAAAGAACTTCAGGGGAAAATTTTAGGTAGATTTCCTGAGTTTCTTGACATAGGAAATAGAATGGGGTGGATTTCACTATCAGGGCTAAGCCTTCAGGTACAGAGTTACCAAACCCTGGACAACAGCCCTTTTAGATGAGGTGGTAGGGGCAGGGTGGGGCGGTGTGTGTGTGTGTGTGTGTGTGTGTGTGTGTGTGTGTTTGTGTGTGCGGGGACTGCTAGGCTGACGTGAAGGACTTAGCTTTGTAAATTATGCAGACTCATTAGCCAGTGGGGAAGAAGTGGCTCACAAAGCATAGATCCCAAGGGTCTTACCAATTTTGGGTACTCTTTTGAGCTTGATATTTCTTTCATAAATCATACAGCTGGTTCCTGGGACTTTAAATTGCTGGAGCAAATATCACTTGAGAGCTCCTAATAGGAGGCAGGCGCTGTTCTCTCACTTTATGTACAATCAACCTAATGGCTCTATTATCTCCATTTTACAGATGAAAAAACTGAGGCCTTTTGCCTCAAGTAAAAGTATACAACCGGGATTTGGACCCCGGCAGCCTGTCTCTAGGGTCTGTATTCTTTACCACTCCATTAGGCCATCTCCTTGAACTAATAAGGAAGGAGGAGGCAGACAGAGGAGGAGAGGAGGTGGTGGAGGAGGAACAGAACAAAAAGATTTAGGACAACATGAATGGATCGATAAGCAGCTTCTGAAGAACCTACTATGGGCTCTGCCTTGGAACTAGGCACTGAGCCACAGTCCCTTCATGCCCCGGAAGAGGGGTAGAGAAGCTGAACACAAACAGGTTATTTCTATACAGTGTGATCACATGCGTCAGACATTCCTGCTTTCCCAAGCTCACACTAACGTGGAAAGTTACAGAGGTAAAGCGGCTGACCATTAGGGCACAAGGGATTCAGTCATAGACCAACTACAGGGGATTAATCACATTGCACACACACACACACACACACACACACACACGGCTGTTCTGCAAAAATGAAATTTAAACAAATTTACAATCTTATTAGGTTCGGTCTCTGTTTGCTTTCGAGATGGCAAAACAGTAGGGCAAACCTAAAATGAAAGGATTATGTCCGGCTATTAAAAACTACTACCAAAAATATTCTACCAGTAAAATTATTTCTACTTTGGATGTATGCTCGGGAATGTTCACAATTGGAAATACTTGTTCCAGTTCATTAAATTGCTTAATGGCAGCTATGGAAAAGTAAATGCCGTCTCCGAAAGCTTTCGCTCTTTAAAGGGAAGACGAACAAGTGCATTGCAACGGAGACCAAAGGAGCGTGTCCCCAGGAGTTCCCGAGGAGCGGCGAGTGCCAGTGGGACCGCCTGAGAGGTGCCTGCTCTTTGGGTGGCACCTGGGAGCAAAGCCGCGTGGGGACGGGGCCGCCCCTGCGAGCGGGTCGTGGCCTCCTCGCCCGCGTCCGCAGGTCGCAGCAGGGCGGAGCGCCGGGGACCAGAAGCCGGCAGCCGGGGCGGTCGCCCTACTCGCAGGACGATGCGGGCCCGGGAGGTCCCGTCGCGCCGGCGGGGCTGGCGACCGCGAGGAGCTCAAAGACAAAGCCGGCGAGTGGGGCGAGCGGCGGGCGCTGCACGCACATTTCTCCGCGGCTCAGCCCACGGAGGGCACGCGCGTGGCGGCGCCCCGCTCCCGTCGCCAGGCTCGGGGCACCCACGAAGCCCGCACAGTGCCCCTTGCTCTGCGGCGAGGGTCTGAGAAAACCCCAGCCCAGGGCGCTCCCCTCCGCCCGCGCCGCCGTCCGAGCTTGCCCCGGAGGCTGCCCGCCGCGCGGGAGGCTCAGACTTCGCTTTCGGGGAGAAGATGGCTGGTCAGGGGAACAAAGGAGACTTGGGCCGGGCCGGGGAGCGGCGTGCGTGGCTCGCGAGTTGGCGCCGGGTCCGGGGTGGGAGCCCGCACGCCGCGCGCTCGGGGAGACACCAAAGCACCCTTCCAGGAGCGGGCGGCGCCCGGTCGCCCACCTGCGGGGCGGGCCATCCGCGGGTGTCCGGGCGGGCGACGGACGGACGGCCGCCGAGGGCTGGGGCGCAGGGGAGCCCGGCGGGCGCGGGCGGGGCGGGCGGGGAGACGACCGGGCGCGCGCGCGGGAGGCGGCGGTGGCGGAGGAGGGGAGCGCGGGCGGGCGGGCGGCGCCACGTCACGGCTATTGTAGCCCCGGTATATAAAGTCCCGCCTGCGGGCCCTGCTCCCCACTGTGCCTGCGCCCGCCGGAGCCTGCGCTTCCCCCCTTCCTCGGTATCCAGTGAGACTCGCGGCGCACCGACGGAGCGGACATGGGCAGAGCCATGATAGCCAGGCTCGGGCTGGGGCTGCTGCTGCTGGCGCTGCTCCTCCCCACGCAGGTGAGTTCCTGGGGCTCGGGGGCTGCGCCCGGGGGCCTGGGGGTGCTCCCGGGGTCTGGCCCATAAACCCACCGGGGGCCGCCGACTGCGACTCAGAGAGGGACTCCCACATGATCTGACCACGGGGAGGGCAACGCGGAGCCCACTTTCCAGCTCCTCGCGGGCTGTCGCGTCCCGGAGAACAATGCGTGTCGGCGCGTGGGCCGGGAAGACCCTGCCCCACCCAGGTCTCCCGTCGCTCCTTCCTAGGCGGCCTCTGCCCAGCACCCGCTGTCACCCAGGGGTCCGAGGCGCTAGCGGAGAAGAGGATGCGCTCCGAGCGCCCCGAGACCTCATACTCTTTGGGGAGGTCGTTCCCGAATCCCCCGAGCGCCCCGCTTCCTCCTAGGAGCGTTCGCGCCCCTAGCGCACCACACAAAGAGAGGGGACGATCCCCTTCGGAGGGCGCCGCTCTCGACCATTTTCCATTCAGCTAGTTTGGGGGTCCCGAGGAAGCCCCGACTGTCTGGCCCCATTAACCTACCGCTGGCCCGCTGGTTCGGGGCAGAAGCCGGGCGGGGACCGTCTCCTGACCCTGCTTTCTTCCAGGTGCGACCTTACGCGTCCATCTCTTCTCACCTCCAAGCCGCGCGTTAGCGTCGGTTGGCGAGCTCTGGGCGGGCGGCGGGTTTGTCCCAAGTCCCCGCCAGGCTTTGTTCCCCCCAAATCCTCTATCCCGGGATCGGACCTCGCTCAAAGCGCAGTTACTGGGAATTACGCCGCCCTGGGGAGGAAGGGGGGGTGGTGCGGGGACGTGCACGACGGCCTCGGGGCAGCCGGCGCTGAGCCTGGGACTCCGAGTGGGAGGTGTGGGCTTGGGGGAGGGTGGCGCGGAGGCGCATTCCTCTCCAGCAGGTCGGGCTCGGAGGGCAGGTTGGTGCTCCACCGCCTTCAGTTGGGGCTTCGGGAGGAGTGTCTCCTGAGCTTAGCTGGAAACTTGGGTGCTCGGGTGCTTGGTCTCCGGACGGCCGGTTTCGCGGCTCCCCGGGCAGCGCAGCCTGCGCGGGGAGCGCTCCCCGCCGTGCCCTCCGCAGGCGGTAACTGTGCCCTATTGTTGTCTTGCGGGTCGGCTGCGCTCGAGGCTTTCACGACTCCTCGGTGGGGGAGGGGCGCGGCTGCCAGAAACCACTGGTCTCTCCCAATCCCCTGTCCTTTCCAAAGAGCCCCCCCCCCGCCCCCATTTTACAAAGAAGGTACTAGATGAGAACATCAACCTAGTTTGGTAGGAAATCTTTTGTTTAATGTCAACTTAACATGACAGTTTGTTTTGTGTGTTTTTTGTTTTGTTTTGTTTTTTGGTGCTGCAGAGGGTCCTTACTTAGATTCTCCTATTGATGTACTGGGGTGCATTTAAAGGCACCTGCTGCACCAAAATAGTTTGTATGGATGCAAGTAGATTACCTTTAGGGATCCTAAGCCAGGTCTTGACCCCAAACAGAGCGCCCTGTTTTAAGTAATTTTCCTTATTGTTAATGCTTTTCTCTTAGTGGGAGTGCTATTTCCTGGTCGGGCAGGTTGAATCTTGCACACAGTAGGTGCCCAATAAATATATTTGACTTGATCAGGATTTTTTTAATTAGTCTATTTTGTATAGGATTTGTACATCACTTGGGTCAATATTTGCTTAATGACCTGATGGGTTTTACAACAAAAGGAGCTGGTACTGATGTAGACTGGTTTTATTTTTGGATTAACAGGCAGCCAAGTGTACATGTGGACCAGACCTGCTTGGTGCCACATTCTTCATCCTGCCTGTAATTAGAAGCCCTTGTATTACCCCCCTTGCAGGGAGAGCTGAAATCTCCCATCTGCCTTTGTTTCGGGACAAAGGGGAGATTATCACGTGCCCCACTGGACTGTGCATTTTGTGACTTGAAAAATCAGTGTGGTGAATGATGCTGCTTAGGCAGGCACTGGGACGCTGGGGAACCTCAGCTCGGGGCCACAGCTCTGGGCCACAGCACTGGGCTTAGTGAGTAGGCAGGAGGTTGCTGCTGAAAACTGAACACCAACCCTCTTGGTGTTTTTTGGTTGAAATCATTTTGCCTTAAGGAAAGGGCTCATTATATATTTACATTTAAAACCAACACCGTGGCCATTTTACTACATAATTTTAAGATCTCTGCCCCAGCTGGTGTGGCTTGGTTGGATGGTACGAAGGTTATGGGTTCGATCCCCAGTTGGGGCACATAGGAGGCAACCAATGTTTCCCTTCCTCTCTCCAATTACAAAAAAATAAAGATTTCAAGGGAGCAGATACTCTATGTCCATTTAAGTTAAAACCAAGGTGGTATTAAATGGGAATGTTATCTAGCCAATCCAGTATACACAGTGACTCAATTCTACTACCATAAGTCTCAACAGTATAATATAAATCCGAATTATTCATGCACTCTAAAATTTCCCCCTTTCTGGGAAAAGAAAGCTCTTTTGCAATGCCAGTATAAGTCATTATAGTCACAGAAACTTTTATATTAATTGACAAAGAATTAAAAATAAAATACGCTTGGGAGTTAGAGTTATTGAAGAACATTTTTGTTTGATTTTTGCTTGTTGCAGACATTTGGCATCACTAGGTCGTTTGTTTTGAAACTAGAGAGAATGATCTTGATGGTACTAAGGAAGAATTCAGAATTGAATGATGTGGGTAAGGGAATAATGGGCAAAGAGCAACTTAAGACATTAATCTTAATTGCATATTAAGTGTATGTGGAGGCAACTTGCACAAGTGGAAATTTATCAGTGTAACTTTTTATATTTTTTAGATTTATTCAAATCAAACAACTCCTGTAACACCTGCAAGTAACCCCTCCCACAATACTTCGACTACCCAGAGTCCAGCAAATGCCACGACCAAGGCAAGTGGTGGTGCTCTGCAGTCAACAGCCAGTGTCTTTGTGATCTCATTGGCTCTTCTACATCTCTACTGTTAAAAGACTCGGGCAAGAAACGTCTATACTTCTCCATCTTCTAAACCCAATCCAAATGGCATCTAGATACCCAGTGTGACAAGGAAGAAACAGGTCTTCATTGAATCTACTAATTTACACCTAATTTTATTGACACAGAAAATGTTGAGGATCTCAAATTTGATTGGCTTGAAGAGCATGTGTAGGGTTTGACTAGATGATGAATACCAATATTAAGTCTGCTGGACTTTCACGTACAAGATGAAGAGACACATCCAAAATTAGTTCAGAGGTGACTTCCTTAAATGTGGCTTAAGAAGTATGGACACATACAATTCTACCTTGAAAATCAGTAGATTTTATCTAGGGATAAAGGATGGCATTTGGAACAGAGTCAGTTTCATTTGGTTCATTAAAGTTACATGGCCATAAAATAGTTAGGTAATGCAAAAAGATATGGTTCTATTTATGTGTATACTAGAAGGAACTTCCAAGTGTTTCTGTCAATCCCCAATGTATTGTTTCACAGTTCTAATTTAATGTCCATATAACTCAAAATAAAATTTTACATTGTTAAGCCATCACTGTTCTCTTGGGAGCTGGACTCTTTCCTCTGAGCCTCTGGATTTGACATAGCATTTGACTTTTTGGGTAGTAATTTACATGTGCCAGGATAATGGATTGGAACCTACTCCATATCCAAGCATAATGGGTAAATTTTGCTGATATTCAATAAGAGCGCCAAATTCATTTAGCTAATCTAATCCTGAAGAGTAGTACACTGATCTCAATTAATTTCAAAATGCTTTTTATTTCTGCATGTATTGAGTATGTTTTTTATAATTTAAAAGATGATTGGTTTTGAAGGTAAAATTGGCAGACCTTAAAATTGAAAAGGCAAATATATGAAGGAGCCAAAACTGTAAATTAGGTGTTTGGGAAGTGAAGACTGGAAGCTTACATTAAATTCAGAAAAACTTTTATACTCTTTCTGTACATACTTTCTTTAAAAACTGAATCAGAATAGCCACGTTGGGAACACTTTCTGTTGTTGGTCAATATTTTTAGATAGTTAGAACCTGATCCAAAGCCTCTAATGTGTAGGCTTAATTTTGGAAAGTAAATCTTTTCACAATTGCCTCAATGCTCAGAACCTTTCTAAAAACAGACACGCCCTAAAATCTTTTGTTCGCATGGTCACACACCGATGCTTAGATGTTCCAGTATTGAATATGGCAACAGTAGTCTTGATAACCAAAGTCATTATTTTCCATCTTTAGAAACTTAACCAGGAACATCATTCCCAGCAGATCTTAAGCTACTGTGTGTGTGTGAATGAACATTCCTTTTTTTTGTTTCATACCTGAATGCTGTCTATCTATTTTGGATTGTATATTGTGTTTGTGTATTTATGCTTTGATTCATAGTGACTCCTCATTTTATGGAATTGATTTGCATTGAGCACAAACTGTAAATAAAAAATGACTGAAAGAGCAACTTGTAGTTTTTTATTGATGGTACTGGGAGACTCCCTAACAGATATGTAATCCAGACATCCTCTTCCTTAACCTCCATTGTGTAGTAGCAGCCCAGTTTCCCCTGGGTAGTCAATCACTCCAGTCAGTATAGTAACTTACTTTGTTGATTCAGTGGCTTGAGCTCCAAGTGGTTGGGGGTAGTCTCTACTTCAGTCTAATGGGGTTATTGCTCTGTCTCCTTGTAGAAGCATTCCTCCCTTTGGAACTGAGACCTCTAGTCCAGCAGAATATAAGGTCTCAGGGATGGAAAGTAAAATGTTTGCTAGTGGATCACTTATTGGGGGCAATGGTGCCACTACCATCTTTATTCCTTGA
This sequence comes from Murina feae, assembly GCA_004026665.1. Taxonomy (NCBI): domain Eukaryota; kingdom Metazoa; phylum Chordata; class Mammalia; order Chiroptera; family Vespertilionidae; genus Murina; species Murina feae. Next base: position 7,522 of record PVJC01050198.1, read on the forward strand.
TTCCCGGACCTGTGAATCCTGGTGATGGGAGAACCAGCACGATATTTAGAGCACATGTAGCCTTTTGGAGTTCAGTGCTTTATCCCTTCAGGGTATTGCCATCTTGCTGGATCTCAAAAGGCCACTGTTATATCAAGCTAGGTGCCTCATGCTGGCAAGGAACACGGTAGGCCCACTGCCACGTATCCTTGATCGGAATGTGGGTTACTGAGATGGTGGATATGGTATTTATGTTCCTGGATGATAATTTGGCAGAAGCACTGCATACAGGGAAGGCAAATCCATATCCAGAATAACTCTATTCTAATAAGAATAAAATGCTGCCCCTTCTATGGTGTATGTAGTCCAAAGTAATTGACATTCACCTGGCTGATGACCCCTTGGTATGGTGTCATATAGAGAACTCAGTGTTGGTCCCTGCTACAACAGATTGGGTGCTTAGCAGTGGCTTATGGCCAGGTCAGCCCTAGTTCAAGTGTTCCTGGGCCCCTGCATAACCTCTATCCCTGCTACCACTGCCATTCATTTGTGAGCCTATTGGTTGATGACAGTGATGGCCTGGGAAAGAAGGTGACTGCTATCTGAAAAATGGGCTATCTTACCTACTTGATTATTTAAATCCTCCACTAAGGTCACCTTTTGGTGAACATTCACATGGGAGACACAAATACTATCACTTTTCCTATTTAAAGAGGTTTATCCATATACTTCTTCCCCATCCTCCTCGTCACCAATTTTTCAATTATGCTCTTCCAAGTTTATCCAGCCAAAATTGGCCACAGCCCATGAATTGGAAAGACTCAGACCTCTGTTCACTTTCCCTTCCAAGAAAAGCAGGTTCACTGCTTATAGTGAGTTGTGCTCACTGGGAGTATTTTCTTTCGCTAACTGTCCTTCAGGGATGTCCCAGAAGTGAGTTGTAGAGCTGAGCCTGTCTGCATTGGGGTGCACTTGCATTCTGTACAGAACCTTTTTAAAAAATATATATTTTTATAGATTTCAAAGAGAAAGGAAAAGGGAGAGAGAGAAACACCCATGATATGAGAGAATCATTGATCAGCTGCCTCCTGCAAGTCCCCCACTGAAGACTGAGCTCACAACCCGGGCATGTGCCCCCAACCTGGGACCTTTCAGTTTGCAGGCGGACACTCTATCCAGTGAGCCAAACTGGCTAAGGCTGTACAGAACTGCTGGAAACTGATTGTTTTCACCTACCTTGGTTGCTCTGAAAGGACAGAGCTATGCACCCATTAAGTTGAAACATTGTTAGTTAAAGCAAACCCCTACTTGTTACTTACATGTAAATTCTTGCTGCCTGTTTATTGTCTGAATTTCCTGCCTAAGGATATGGTTGTTTTCTCAGAGACTCAATAAAAGGCTGGTGAGAACCAGGCATCAGTGGGCAATCTACCCTGGTAGAGGAAAGATGCCACGCCTGGTCCCCCAGTTTCCAAATTGATTCTCTTCTAGCCTCTCTCTTTTCATTTTGTCTGCGGCCTCCTTCAGAACTCAAACCCTGAACAGGAACCCTGAACCACGCTGGACGTGTAAGGGGCTCCAATACAGAGCCTTTTGTAAACCAGACCCAAGTTATCTTTTCTCATCAACTGATCATAGGGAATTGCCGATGAGGCCATAGGTGCAGGCTGGGACGGAGAAGGTAGTATGACAGGAATAGGAATCATGGTCTTTTGGGTTACTTCCTCATGTACCTTCTTGTATCTTCAGGGCATGCTCGAGCCCAGTATCATAAATGCCACTTTCATTTGACAATGGAGTAATGCTGTGCACACCCAGCTTTATGGATCGGTGGGTTAGACCACACCCAGTTTATGTTGGGCATTCAGGGTGCAAGGTGGTCTGTGGTTAAGCATTTAGTCTTTACTAAAACTCAGGAACAAGCCAAAGCCTGTTTCTCAAAGAAGAGTTGCTGTCTACTGTGTCAGGACTTTGCTCTGAAATTCTAAAACAGACCATCACAGCAACCACTGATCTACTATAAATTTATAGAAAGCAATAAAAAAATTTGGGTCTATCTTTTAAAAAGTAATCATCAATGCTCATGGAGGAAGAAACAGAATTACTTTTCAACAATTTTTTTGAACATGATCTTAAACCTGGGCTGTCTTATTTGTCAGAAAAATGCTTAGAATTCTATTTTGGGCTTGTATTTTAAATATTCACACCTAAACACTAGACATATAATTTAGGGCTAAATTCAGTAATGAGTAGCCAGTGTATGAGTGTCCCTTGAACTAAGTTTTGCTTTAGTAGATAGAAGCAGACAGTTTATAGATGAGCAGATAGTTGAAGCACTAAGCCATAAAGTTAAGATGAGAAAAATCTATTTGAACTAAACACGTTCTAAACCCACATACCCAATGCCACCACTGTCCTTAAAATAGAACTCAAATATTTAGGTATCTAAAAAGCATGAGTTTTTCATTTCTCATAGACCTCATTTGGGGTTGGCTTGATTATTTTTGCATTCCTTCCTTAGTATAAAGAGAGTCTTTTTTTCTAATTTTGGAAGGATGGCACTTTTTGAAACAAGCAAATCACCATTACAGTTTGCTTCTCAGTTTCTCTTCAAATTACACCTAAATGTAAAAAAAAAAAACACACAAAAAAAACCCCCATGCATTTGTAAGACAATAGGAAGTTTCTATATTTATGATTTTGCAAAGAATTATCTCTGTGAGCCCAAAGGGTCTGACTTATTTTAACTGTCATGCTTCTCAGCCACTGGCAGATGCTAAGGTTCGGGGAAACCGAACATGTCTAACACTGAACTCATTACCTTCCCTCCACATTACCTGCTTCTCTCTTCAGAGCACTGACTTGCCAAGTCTCTCTCATTGCAAACCTGAGAGCAGCCTTCCTCTCCTCTCCCCATCTCCAACCAGCCGCAAAATCCTGTCAATTGTAAGTCAGAATTGTCTAGGCATCTGGCTTCTCTTCCCCTCCTCAGGCCTTCCACTGACTCACTTCAGCTGTCCAAGCTCTGTGTTTCTGCCCTTCGTCTCCCCACCCCAAGGCTATTTTCTAAAATGTAGATCTGATTATTTGTTCCTCACTTGATTTTTAAAAAAATATATTTTGATTTTTTACAGAGAGGAAGGGAGATAGAGAGTTAGAAACATTGACAAGAGAGAAACATCGATCAGCTGCCTCCTGCACACCCCCCACTGGGAATGTGCCTGAAACCAAGGTATATACCTTTGACCGGAATTGAACCTGGGACCCTTCAGTCCGCAGGCTGATGCTCTATCCACTGAGCCAAAGCAGTCAGGGCTCACTTGATTTTAATTTACTTTTTCTTTGTTAATCCTCACTGGAGAATATTTTTCCATTGACTTTTTTAGAGAGAGTGGAAGGGAGGGGGAGAGATAGAGAGAAACATCCGATGTGAGAGAGACACGTTGATTGGTTGCCAACCACTGGTCAGGGATGGGGATGGAGCCTGCAATCGAGGTATGTGTCCTTGACTGGAATTGAGCCCTTTAGTCCTTGGGTAGATACTCTATCAGCTGAGCCATACCAGCTAGGACTGTTCCTTACTTTAAAAGCTTGGCGAGCACCCTGGCCAGTGTGGCTTAGTTGGTGAAGGGTGGTCCTGTGCACCAAAAGGTCGCTGGTTTATTCTCTGTCAGGGCACATACCCAGGTTGTGGGTCGAGGTGTGTGCAGTGAGGGAAGAAGGGAAAGAGCAGCCCATCGATGCTTTTCTCTTTTTTTCTCTCCTTTTCTCTCTCTAGAAACCAACCAAAAACATATTTAAAAATCTGTTTTAAAAAAGTTTAGCTGATGATCCTTTGCCGATGGACAATAAAATAGAAACTCCCATTCACGCCCTGTAAGGCTCTTCACGGTCTGGCTCCAAACCAACATTTCAGCCCCATTTTCAGCCATACTGGATTGCTCATCATTCTCTGAATCCACAATATCTTGTCATGCCTCCATGGCTTTGAGCGCACCTATTCATTCAATTCAGTGGAGTGATTAAAGGCTGGATACTAGAGCCAGGCTGCCTCAGCTGGACTCCTGGCCCAACTATGACTAGCAAACGGAGCTTAGGCAATTATATAAATTCTCTGTGGCCCAGGAGTCTTGATAGTAATGGTACCCATCTCGTTAGGTTATTGGGAGAATTAAGTGATTAATACACAAAGTTTTAGAACAGAGTCTGGTACATTGCTAGTCCTTGATAAACATTGACGAGCATTCTTTTCTATCTAAACTAATAAAAGCGAAATATTAAAATTAACCGTTTCTCCGAGACAGGGTAAGCCACGCCCACCAGCCAATCAGAGCGGCTGTATGCAAATTAGCCCAGCCAACATGGCGGCCGCCACTC
>PVJC01050199.1:0-11890 GCA_004026665.1 Murina feae
CGCCTTCCTCGCCATTGCCTCCTGCCCACACTCAGCTGAGAAGCATCTTCCCCACAGAGCGAGTTCAGGTTCGGGGTGCAGCTCTGCTCAGTGTGAAGGCGCGTGTAGAACGTCATTTCTCAGTCCCTGGTGCTCGTGACAACATCATGTTGTTCAAAACCAAAATTCGGACTCACGTGACTCGGAGGCCGCTGTGCAGGCCCAGCACCTTGGGAACCTCTGGGCAGAGAGCCAGGCACACGCAGCACGACTTTCCGGAACTTTCCAAGGTAATCCGGCTCTGCCAGGCGCCGGCCCCTCCCCCTGGCCCCCCCGTGGTGATGCCCTGGGAGGTCCCCTCCGGAAGGTGAGGACAGGGACAGAAACAGGATGTGGGGGGCCAGCCATGACCGTTGAGAAACACGAATCCTGCGCTGTTGGCGGCGGCTGCTCTGACTACGGAAGGCGCAGGCTCACCTGCTGGGAGGCACCCGTCCTCCCCGTCCTCCCCGTCCTCCCCGTCCTCCCCGTCCCAGCCCGGAGCCGTCATCACCGTGGACAGATGAGCCACTTGGTGCAGAAACCAGAGCCGCCAGCCTTTGCCCCGCCCCAGCCTGTGCGAATCTCCAGACCTGTGACCTGCCTGTGGCACACGCTTCGCTGCTTCCCATGGAGTCTCTGTCCTTCTGCCCAATACAAGCAGCCGGCGGGGCGGACGGGGAGGGGGTGACCTGCTGCTCTCCCTGCTGGCGGCAGGAGTGGGAAAAACACTCATAGGATTCTGCCCTGTCTCTGCTGGATCCGCTCAGGCAGGGACAGGCGGCCGGACCCTTGGTTGTCCAGTTATCATCGCAGTGAGCGCTGCTGCAGACCGCCCCCCCCCCCCCGTTTAGGGTCCCTGAGCTGAGCCCCAGCCGCCCTGCTGGACCCTCGGGCAGCTTCAGAGCCCCTGAGAGACGGGCTGGAGACTGGGCCAGCACAAAGCAGATCCGGGCAAACACGGGGCCCGCCTGCCGAGGCCCCTGTGCAGCGTGAAGAGGCTCCAGCTGGCGAGGCCCAGAACCCACAGATCAGGAAAACGGGCCCAGAACAGATCAGAAGTAAACCCACCACCCAAGGCCAGTCCTCGCAGGAGGCAGGCCACCGCTGCTGTCACTCAGCTCCAGGCGCCACGCGACCCTCAGACCAGAGGCAGCCCCTGCCTGGGGGCGGGAGCAGGGGTGGGGGGAGTGGGGCTTGGTCACATTTATGTGACCCTGTCGGCCACCTCCTCCGGGCCGTTTCTCTCCTCACCGTCAAGGTGGTGGGTGTGGACGTGGAGAGGGTGCCCCGGCGAGCGCAGAGGCAGACGCAGGAGTCCAGTCCCCGGGGCCTCCGTGCCCCCTGGTCTCCGCTGTCCGTGCTTCGCCTTCCGCGGCCCGCGCCCCAGGCTCACTTCATGGCCTTCCTCTTCCCGTTGGGCACCTGACCTGGCGCGTTCCTCCCTTTTATGTGTATTTTTAATTCCTTTCGTCCCCCTAGACTGAGTCACCATGACCAGGCCTGGCTCCTGCGTGACCTCTCCCTCCGATCGGAGGGCGCTGGGCTCAGGCCACCAGTGACGTCCTGCGGGGGACACTCTGTCCTCCTCCGACCTCCACCTGCTCCCCAGCCTCCCCTCCCCGGGAGGTGGTAGGGAGGCCCGTGAACTCAGGGAGGCGCCTGAGTGGCCAGGGACACCCCCTGTGCTCACAGCAGCCCTGGGCAGGGACCGCCAGCTGCCGGCTGGGAAAGGGTTAATGTTGGCGGGAGGAACCCCTCCTCCTCCCAGATGAGCTTTGGGCCAAATGCTCCTTTGATTTCATTTTAATTACAGCCCCTCGGCTCCCGCTGGCTCACCAGTGACAGGGACAGCAGCACGAGTGACGGTGACACGGCGACACATTGGGAGAAGCCGCAGCCGCCGCCTCCTGTCGCTGACGAGTGCTCAGCCCCGCACAGGGCTCTTCCCAGCGGGGCCCAGCGACCTCGAGATGGGGAGGGCGCTGAGCCAGGACCTCGGAGCACACCCTGCCGTCTCGACCCCGTCCACCTCCAGTCCGATCCAGGCAGGGCTGGGGGTCACGGTGCCGGGGCCATAACCAACATCCTCCAACCACCCCAGCTCAGGCCTGTGCACCTGTCACCGTCAGGAGCCATCATTTGTCCCCACGAAGCGAGCAGGCTCTTACCCCACCCCGGGCCAGGGCGAGGGGCCAGGGGCTCACGGTGACTGCCCGAGGCTGGAGCCCTGCCCGCTCAGGCAGGAGCAGAGCGTGAGGCACGCACCCCCCGTGGCCCTGTCCCTGAACAGGGAGCATCAACCGCCATCTAACAGAACCGGGAAGCGACCTGGCAGAGGACAGGCTAACGCGAGGAGGCCGAGGAGGCTGCACAGAGGAGCTTCGGTGAGGCGCCTCGTGACCCCCGGGGACAAACCCTCGGGCGACAGAATTCATTACAGCGGACGGGAGGGAAGCCACCCGCCCAGAGCCCGCGAGAGAGGATTATAGCGTCTTCCCGGGCACCGGGAGGCCATCAATTACCGATGCGCCGTCTCTCTGAACAGCTTTTCAGGGGAAGGAGAAAAAGGGCTGTTAAAAGCAACCATCAATTACAAGCTGCGGCTGCATTTCAGAAACACTTGCAGGAGGAAAGTGTGCGCGTGAGGATCGGGGACTGTGGCGTTTTCACGTGAAGGTCACCATCATTAGTCCTTTCCATGGACTTGAGCGAACGTGCCCTGGAGTGAGGTCGCCGCAGGCACGGCAGGGCCCCGGGGGAAGGCGACGGAGGGAGGCGGGGCATCTTCTGTGACCGTGACTGTGACTGTCCCTAAAGCTGTCAGACGCGTCTCTAGGCCCGGCCGGCGTGGCTCGGTGGTTGAGCGTCGACCGAGGAACCAGGAGGTCCCCGTTCGATTCCCGGTCAGGGCACAGGCCTGCATTGTGGGCTTGATCCCCAGAGTGGGACGTGCAGGAGGCAGCCGATCCATGATTCTCTCCTCACTGATGTTTCTCTCTCTCCCTCTCCCTGCCTCTTTGAAATCAATACAAATATATATTTTTTTAAAAAACAATAAACAAATGAATCATTCTATAGAATAAAAGGCTAGTATGCAAATTGTCCCCAGGGGCAGGAGTTTGACCTACCTGTGAGCTGACCACCAGGGGGCAGCACAGACCATGGCAGCCATTGGCCACAGGGTGCTGCCAGCCCAGATGTGCCCGGATGGGAGAGAGACGGCGGTGGGATGGTGGAGCAGGTGAATGGGAGGTGCCAGGCCAAGGCGGGTGCAAGCTGGGGCCCTGATCACCCCATTGGTCGCCCCACAGGTGGGCCCTGATCCCCAGCCAGGCCTAGAAACCCTACCCATGCAGGAATTTTGTGCACTGAGCCTCTAGCCATCTAATAACATCTCACCTGTGTCCCTCGGAAAGCAAGTCATGTGCAGAAGAGCCTCCTGTCTGCAGCCAGGACCCTCCAACCCCGGAGGTGCTCAGACACCAGGACTGAGGGCGAGGACTTCCCACGGCCGCTGAGCAGCCCTGAGCGGACGCCTGGCTCCTAATTCCCGCCTCACGCACGGTCCGGCACCCCAGCCCGGCGAGGAGGGGTTTGGCTCACGTTGGGTTTGAGCCGAGGGCAGTTCCTGCTGACGACCCCACGTGGGCACCGAGCACCCGCCTCTCCAGCCTGACCTGTTCCGGACCCAGAGGCGACCAGGCGGCCTCTGCTCCCACCGAGAGGGTTTCTGGGTCAGGGCGGGAGAGAGGACTCCGCTGCTAAGCACCCAGATGGCGCTGCTCCCAGTGAAGCCAGCTCGCAGCGTCGCTATTTTAAACGTGGGGAACATTTCTTGGCAAAGACGCCGTCAATCCTATTGGCAGACGAAGCGACGTCGCCCGTGGTGTCGACATTAACATTATTATTTTAATTAGAAAGTGGACAAGGTCATGGAGGTCACTACATTTCCGCTGCCTCTGCCTCCACGCCGCCCGGGGCCAGCCCAGCGGGGCCTCGTCACCCCACACGGCTGATGCGAGATGTGGTGGGGCCACACTTTAAAAATCAGAAGATCAGCCCCGGCTGGTTTGGCTCAGTGGATAGAGCGTCGGCCTGTAGACCGAAGGGTCCCGGGTTCCACTCCGGCCAAGGGCACAGGCCCAGGTTGCAGGCTTGATCCCCATGAGGGGCGTGCAGGAGGCAGCCGACCCATGAGTCTCTCTCGTTGATGTTTCTATCTGTCTCTCCCTTCCTCTCTGAAATCAATAAAGAAATATATTTTAAGAAGCATTTAAAAATCAGAAGATCAGAAGTGAGCTTTTAGGTTGGAGAAAAGTTTTAATATATAATATCCACATAGTACTCATCTTTGCACCAATAAAGATGCGGTCGGGCCTGCAGCTCCGGTCCGATGGCGGGACGAGAGGCGGGGAGGAGGGGTGAGGGGGTGAGAAAGAGGGGAGCACATGGGGGTCTGGGATGACGAGACCACTGAGCAGAGCAAGAAGAGCACCACAGGGAATAGCTTAAAACGGCCTCTCGCCTGCCCTGAGCTGAATGGTAGGTGCTGCCAGCCCCCTCGACCACTCCCTCCCGCCCCCCACTCCAGGCCTGGCTGCTGGAACTGACCGGGGAGCAGGAGCTCCTGGCGGCCCACAGGCTGCTAGTTCCCCTCCCTGGTCCGAGGCCCCAGCCGTGGGGGAGGGGCAGGCGCAGCTCAGATCAGCCCTGGAAGCGGGCAGCACGGCTCCCACACGGCGCCTGGTGGGCGAGATTGGCCCAAACACGATCCACATCCAACAGCCGCCGTGACACGGGCTGATGGATGACCTGCCGCCTGACAGCGGGCCGCAGCCCTGCCCGGCGCTCATTTCTCAAGCTCCCGCTCACGTGCCTCCTCCATCTCCACGCGGGAGCCGGCAGCCCGGCGGAATGCTAAGAGGCTCCTGGCGGGGGTGGAAGAGCTGAATGAAGTCTAATCGAGGGCAGCCAGAAGCTGCCACGCCGCCCGCAGGTAGGCGCCCGGGATCAAGGCGGCAGCTAGCGGGGCGGTGCGGAGGGATCGGGACCCCGCCAGACGCCTGAAGCCCCCAGGGCCCCTGCCAGGTCGCGGCTTGACCTCACAGAAGCCACGGCGGCCACGGCTGCAGCCCCTCTGACTTGCGTGGACGTCGCTCACTCTGAGCAGAGGTAGCGAGATACGAGTGCGAGTCTCCTTCCAGCGAGGAAGCGGGAGCACGAGGCTCAGAAGACAAACCCCAGCTCCTTGCGACGCGGTGGCCGCTCCCAGGTGCCTCCGAGGCGGGAGAGTCCGGGGAGCCCCCCGCGGGCCAGTGGTGTCACCTTGTCCCACAGACGCCAGGGCCCCCGAGGACCCCTCCTGGGTGGCTCTGCGCCGGCCCAACCCAAGGGTCAGGGAAACGGCCTGATTCAGGGAATCCTGCCCAGGACGCAGCCAGGCCCCCCCACGCGGGTCCCCGCGGCCACCTGCAGGGCCTGCTCCGTAGGTAGGGCCTCAAGGTGCCCGCAGTTCCGTGGGGACCCCGGGCCGCTCCTGGCTCCCACACACAGAGGGGCTCGCCAGACGGTGGACTTGAGGGGCCTGGCGAGGTGCAAGTCCTGTGCGCTCGCTGGTGACGGGCGAGATCACGGCCCCCGAGGACCTGCTCATGGCCGCACCCACGTCTCCCACGATGGGTGCCGACCCATGGCCATTTGCTGCCGCTTGTTGCGGGTACAGACCAGTGCCTGTGCCCCCCTGAGTGGCAGCCCCCTCCACAGGAGACGGCCGCGCCCCACGCAGGAGACAGGGCTGCGGCTGCTCGGCATCCTCGTCACTTTTTTCCCCCCTTAATTTCAGAGAGAGAGAGCGAGAGAGAGATCAATGATTAGAGAACCAGGGGTCGGCTGCCTCCTGCACACCCTGAGCAGGGATCGAGCCCGCGTCCCGGGCCTGTGCCCTGACCGGGACTGAACTGGTGCAAGGGACGGTGCTCACCCACTGAGACACACCAGCCAGGGCTACTTGGGCAATTTAAATAAGTACCATCTCCCCGGCTTTGGGATAAGAGTAAAAAAAAAAGAAAAACAAGAGAGGAAGAATATTCTAGAAAGACTTTCGTAAATCCCCTTGTCCCTTAAATAGGACACAGAGGGGCCCCCACCACGTGTCCTCGTGCAGGGCCAGGCGGCCTCAATCACCAGAGAGGCAGGGATGACTCTGGACGCTGGGGCTCGGGGCAGCCCTCCCGACCCCTCTGCCAGGAGGCACGCGCAGCCAGCTCACCCACACCCACAGAGCAGCCCGCGTGGCCTGTCCGTCTCCATTGCGAGCGGACAGTGAGGAATAGCGAGGGCTGAGATGCTGCTAACGGGGGGAGGGGGGCAGTGGCCGGACACCCCACCAGGAGCAAGTGATTCGCGGGAAGCAGACTGTGCCAGTGCCCAGCGAGACCAGCGAACCCGCTGCCACATTGCAGAGCAGATGCGATGAGACACTCGAGAGCAAACGCAGCAGCCTCGTTAGCGATCAGAGGCGGAGCACAGGCCTGCCGCTGCCCGTCGGGAGAGAGGGGAGACGCCCCTTCCGCCCGCAGCGCCATTAAAATTATGTATTTTATTGACGTCAGAGAGGAAGGGGGAGCGAGAGAAACACTGATGAGCGACGGAGACATCATGGGCCGGCTGCCGCCTGCACGCCCCGCCCTGGGGATGGAGCCCACAGCCGGGCCTGTGCCCTGACCGGGAATCGAACCCCGACCTCCCGGTTCCTAGGTCGATGCTCAACACTGAGCCTCCCAAGCTAGGCCCCACCACAATTTTTAAAGAGACATTTAACCTGCAAACAGCTTTACTTGAGTCCAACCGGGAGGCAGTGGTGGCCCAGACGGGGACGGTAGCTGTGGCAGAACACTGATGATCCGACAGGTACCAGGAAAGATGATCCAGCGACAACCACTCCCCCGAGACGCTGAGCCTCTGGTCGGGCGCCGCGCGGTGTGTGAGGAGCTCTCGGGGCCCCGGTGCGTGTCCCTTTAAGTCGGGAGAACACACCTTCATTTCTCATCACCAGGCAAACAAGGCAGAGCAGCTCCCTGTGGGCTCGTCTTCCACGCGCTTCCTCCCTGTCCTCCCGGCAGATCTGTTCTCACGAAGCCGCTGAAAACCCGGCCCCTGAGCTACACACGGATCCTAAGTGGGGAACGAGAGGCCTGGGCCCCGCGGACGCTCGGGCCCGGGGACCTTCATGTCGTACTTGGAGGCGAGTGCCGTGTAATTGAGCAACCCTAACCCTCCAGGAGCCCTGGCCCAGCTGGCCCCGGGGACAGAGTGTCGTCTTGTGGACCGAAGGGTCCCGGGTTCGGTTCTGGTCAAGGGCACGGACCTCGGATGCAGGCTCCTCCCCGGCCCAGGCCTGGTCGGGGCCTGTGCAGGAGGCAACAGATCCATGTGTTTCTCTCACATGGATGTGTCTCTCTCTCTCTCCCTCTCTCTTCCACTCTCTCCAAAATGCAATGGAAAATATCCTCAGGGGAGGATTCACCAAAAAAGCCACACACACTCCAGAGGCACAAGAGGGCGGAGCTGAGCTGGGTAGGGAGAAACCAGGAACGAGAAGGTCTTATTCGGACACAAGGCAGCACCAGGTCGGGGAGAAGCCGCAGTCGGGACACCAGGACCTCACTGCCCGCTTGGCCCACACCCTCACCCGGGAAATGGACCCCTCAGCCCAGGCCCGTAATGCCCAGCAGATGCCCGGCAGCCTGGGCAGCGGGGTTGTCTGTGCTGAGCAGCTGCCGCCAGGTGCTCGGGTGCATTCGGGACACGCACAGCAGGTGCGTCGGGGAGAAGAGGCGTGAAATCCAGGCCCGCGTCCCCCGTCACCCTCCATTTCACCGCCCAGACGGCGCTCATCCCGAAGCAAAGCAGCGACATAATCCAGCAAAATTGGATTCCTGAGCCTCGCAGCTCACTGCGGGTCCCACTGGCAGCCGTGAAATCAACTCACGAGCATTGCGTGACCAGCTCCCGGAGGGCCTGTCTGATGGGGCTCCCGGGTCAGGGCAGAGCCGCCAATGCAGGAGCAGCGACACCATCGCCTCTCACATCTCGAACGGCTTGTCTGAGTCCCTGAATCTCACGTACAAGGGGCTCCTACCACCTCTCCCGCCAAGCTCCACGCAGCACAGATGCCTCACGCCCTGGCACGAGCGCTTCCTTCACGCCCGTGGCTCCAAAGGCCCACGCGTGTCTCCGTGGCTCCAAGGGCCCCACGCGGGTCTCCGTGGCTCCAAGGGCCCACACGTGTCTCCGTGGCTTCACAGGCCCCCGCGTGGCTCCGTGGCTCTAAGGGCCCACGCATGTCTCCGTGGCTCCAAAGGTCTCAGGCAAAGCCTTAGTTGGCTTCAAGGCCCCCACACCTCACAGTTCCTAGCAGAGACGAGGTCATCAAAGACTTTTGCTTTGCTGACTTCGATTCACAGGAAAAGAACTCTGTTGTGGTGCATCAGCATCTGAATAAAGTGTCCGAAACCTGGGTCAGATCCTTACTCCTGCCTCTTAGACAGGGGCTACCAGTTTAGCTTTTACATGTTTGTACTGACTTGAGAGAGAGAGGAAGGGAGAGGGATAGAAACACAGAAACATCCATGATGAGAGAATCTCTGGTGGGCTGCCCGCCTCATTCACATGACCACTCCCTCCTGCTGGTGCAGCCGCACCCTGTGTTCACATGACCATGTTAACGTAAAAAACACTCAAACCTGTGAATTTATTTGAGTCAAACTGTCGACAATCGCTGGGAAGCAGGATCTCAATGGATGGGGATAATGCTCTGGAGAACGGCGGTTTTCCATCTTGTTTTATAAATTTCCATCACAGGAGACGTAAGTAGGTCACATGAACTCCCCGGTGCTAGACTGGGAGGCGGGAGAAAGCAGAGGGGCGGGAGGACCTCCGGGAGTGGATAAAAGGGAAATGATGGCACATGCTGCCTTCACTCAGGTGGTGCAGCAGTGACAGCTGACAATTAACACGGTAACAGCAACAATGAGGGAATCGGGGTCTCTGCCCCGGTGCCATTTGTCGTGCCCAGAGGAGGGGTCTGGAAAGAGGGAAGTTACAGGTGACCTGACATCTCACAGGTGTTATCACAGATGCAAAAAGACAACGGGCTCGAAACGGACCTTTGTCAGGGAAGACACTGGCCTAGGACATGACTCCCCACCATCAATTGCTTTTCAATTGAAGGTTTTAATCTCAGACCTTCCTTGGTGGTGACTCCAGGTCTTGGAGTTTGCAAACCGCTATGTGGGCCTCCCCTGAGCGGGTCAGGTTAGCACATGGCCTTTTTCATCCACAACTGCAACCCATGGTCACAGGACCACACCCATGGTCATGACCGCACACATGACCACACCCTGCGTCCACACCCCCATATTCATGTGGCCCCTCCTCCATCCCCACGGGCCCAGGTCGCCGGGCAGGGCCAGGGTGGGGGGCACTCGGCTCACCAAGCCTCGCCCTCCGGGGAGACTCCGGCTCCCAGCCACGTAGCTCAGTGTACACTGGCCCGGCTCCTGGGGACCTCGCCGCCCACACAACCCCCTACAGCCCCCGTGCACGCCCCCCACCCTCCCGCCTCCACAGTCCTACCCTCTCCACCTGGGTCACGTGGTCTTCAGGGCAGGGCAGGTCCCATCCATGTGGCCCCCGGGAGCTGCCGACTCTTCCGAAATGTGCGGGGCGAGCCCCACACGTGAGCCTCCTGCCTCGGCCACGTGATCTCCTCTCCAACAGGTTTTCACTGTAGAAATGTGATGGGCCGTGGCCGGTGTGGCTCAGTGGACAGGGCACCGGCCTGCAGACCCAAAGGTCCCGGGTTCGATTCTGGCCAAGGGCATGGACCTCAGCGGCAGGTTCCTCACTGGCTGGGGCCCTGGTCGGTGTGTGCAGGAGGCAACCCATCGATGTGTTTCTCCCACCTCAATGTTTCTCTTTTCCTCTCTCCCTGAAAATCGATGGGAAATATCCTCGGGGGAGGAGTTAAAAAAAAAGGGTGATGTGGTGGCGACTGGCTGAGGAGGAGCTGCCCATGGGCGGGTGCCCTGCAGCTGACAAGGATCCAGGTGCCCGCTCCCCTCCCCGCACCTGGGGCACCAGCTGCTCAACTCCACGCCAAGTAAAGGGCAATCGGGAGGAAAGCACTTGGGAGGCCGACAACTGGGTGCGTGCAGGGGGGGAGGGGGGCAGGCAGAGCAGGGTCGCTCCTGCCCGAGGACACCACGCCAGCTCCCAGTGGGTGCCATGCCTGCTCAGCGGGCGCCCCCTCCCCGGAAAGGGCGGCTCTTCCTCAAGGAGCAGCAGCAGCAGCAGCGGCAACCACCACACGCAGGCACATCGGCGGCGCTGGTGGCACTGGAGTTTGTCCTTTCGCAGTGGTTTCTAGTCCCACCCACTCATGCCAACCCGTTACACACCCGTCAGAACCTCTGTCACACGGAAGCCTGGGCGCCCACGAGAAAGAAACCACGGGGAGGAAAGTGGTTTTCCACATTGTCCTTGCGGCCAGAGGACACAGCCGGCACCGTGCACTGGGCACCAGCCTTGGAGACGCCCCCCCCACCCCCACCCCCTACAGGGAAAGGAGGGGCCAGGGTCCTCTCAGCAGCCAGCCCAGCCCCCCCAGCCCACTTCCCCGGGCATCCTGGTCCCACGGTCACTTAAGGGCTGCCCCCCACTGCACTGGGCCGCCTCCTCGGGCCTCTGCTCGGGTCTGAGGCTGAGATCGCAGCCGGGGGAGCCCCCCTCCAGGCTCCCTCCGGTCCGACAAGAGACCTTTCCTGGTCTGGCCCGGCGGCTCGGGTTGAGCGTCGACCTATGAACCAGGTCAGTTTGATTCCTGGTCAGGGCCCCTGCCCGGTTGCAGGCTCGATGCAGTGATTCTCTCTCATCGTTGATGTTTCTCTCTCTCCCTCTCCCCTACTCTCTGAAATCAATAAAAATATGTATTTTTTTAATAAAGAAGTCATGTCCTCGAGGCTGCATGATGAGGTCCCGGTCCCAGGCTGTTAGTGTTGTACCCAGATGTCATGGTCCCCAAAGACTACGAGTGAGCCCCAAAACCGCTGCAAGAACATGAGAGCTTTATTATTCAAGTTAACTTGGACTTCCCACTCGCCCACCGGCACAGTGGCGCGACAGGGCAGGAAGTGCGGGTTTCAGGCAAAACAAAGGATTTATAGAGCCGGAAGTAGTGGGTGGGGTAACGTGTGTGGCCCCTGTTGATTGGTCGAGGGAAGGTCCTGGGCCGGGCATTTCCTCTGCATCCCTATTGGCAGGTCTGCACTCTCGCACCGCCCTTCCGCCCCTTACATTAGCAGGGGCCGCTGTCAGCTCCTAGGGTTGCCCCTGAGCCCTGGCCCCCGGCCCCCACATAGGCAACTCCTACATGATGACTCTTCAGGGAGATTCCCCTTGAAGACACCGAACGTAAGGGATCACGTTATCCCTGATGCTGTCACCAGCCAGGAAGTGCCTGTCCCACCGTCTCCACAGGTCCCTGCGGACAGGCAGGGTGTCAGCAGGCAGGTGACCGGGTCAGGGGCCCTGGACCCGTCCGCCCAGGATGCTCATCGTTCTGCCTTCGAAGATGTCACTCGAGCGCAGAGGTTCTCAGCCTGTGGGTCTCGAACCCTTTGGCGGTCAAACGACCCCATCACGGGCCGCCTAAGACCATCCTGCATATCAGATATTTACATGACGATTCATCACAGTAGCAACATCACAGCTATGAAGTAGCAATGAACATAATGTTATGGCTGGGGGTCACCACGACATGAGGAGCTGTGTTAAAGGGCCAGAAGGTTGAGAACCACTGCCCTGGCGG
>PVJC01050200.1:0-11895 GCA_004026665.1 Murina feae
CACATATGGGGAAACTATACAAGTTCAAAAAGGAGTTACAATTATACCCTAATATAGGAACTGTTGATACATTACAAAATATTCAATCAAAATTCTTCTTCAGAGCAATTCTGACATTTTCAGGACAGTTATCTGAAAATAAAGCAGTCTGATTGAAGGTCAAAAGGCCAAATCCATTACAGGACTTTTCTTTTTCAAACTCTCACTAGCCAGGAATAGTTCACAAATCAGGAAGTAGGAAGAACATTTTGAATTAAGATATTAAGAAAGGAAAAGTTGATTTCTGTTCATTTCCTTTGACAGAAATAGAATTATATTTCAACTAATTAGTCCATTGTGTAAGTGGACAGACTAAATACTAGTTATATGCTACTTAAGCCAGATGAGATGATTCAACATTATTGGCGTTATCTGAGCTTATGTCCAGAAGAAGCTACATATGCTGGGGCCTATGAATTCAGTAAATGATGCTCTACTTTGCAGCGGCTTTCATTTTTCAGTGGCTTTCATATCGTAGAAATTGAGGATAATCAGGCAGGGCTGACCTTACATAGCATTCTGAAATACATGAGGCAAGTAGTGGGAGCATGACAACACTTTGTCCTCCTCTAGCTTCTTAGTTTGCAACTGGAGGTTCAGAAAGTTATCTTCTTACTACAATATTACCTTCCTTAAAATGTTCTTTGGTTTCTTTTCTCCTCATGTGTACTCATGCTCATCAAAATTGCACTGCGGCTGATTTCAATGGATTGTTACAAACTTGGTGACAATTATTTTTTCATGAATATTATTTTAGGATAAATAACTTTTTTTAGGTTTGGTCAATTTTTGCAAAGATTATTTTTGTGGGAGGGGAAGCTTTATTTTATGCTAAGGAAATAAAAACTCTATCTGTATTTTATTAAGTAGGAAAATATGCCAACAAGAAAATCGATATATTTATTTTATATTAAACATTTAATGTCTTTAAATATTTGAATCCCATCAGCAGGAAAGTTTTCTAATATTTCCTCTTGAAATTACTATAGATTTCAGTATTTGTCATAATACTGAGCACTTTTGAACTTGCTAATTAGGAATAGAGCAATTGGAAATAGGCATTAAATGATAGTCTGCCTAATTATTCTATGGGAATCTGAATGTTGAAGGAGTGTGGGAAAGAGGAAACATTGGTTAGAAAGAACTATTTTCCCAAAATATATATTTTTAAACAACTATATCTGGAATGGACCGCTAAATTTATTATCCTCTGCTTTGCACATGTATTTAGTTCAAAGGATGTTGAGCTCAATACATTTTCATTAAGCCGTTTAATATTTATTTTTCTCCTTTGTTATATATGGTGAGATTCAAGGATACGCCAAATGAAGATTTGTCCCTCAAAATATAATGGACATGAAAATATTTTAAAGTAAAAGGTAGGTTTAAAATACAGTGCAACAGCCCTAACCAGTTTGGCTCAGTGGATAGAGCATCAGTCTGCAGACTGAAAGGTCCCAGGTTCAATTCCGGTCAAGGGCATGTACCTTGGTTGCAGTTACATCCCCAGTAGGAGGTATGCAGGGAGCAGCTGATCGATGTTTCTCTCTCATTGATGTTTCTAACTTGCTATCCCTCTCCCTTCCTCTCTGTAAAAAAATCAATAAAATATATTTAAAAATAAACAGTGCAACAAATATTGTAATAGGGATATGCATAAATGTTCTGTACCTAATTCAGGTTAGGAGTAAGGAGTCATGGGGAGATATGTTAAAAGAAGTCCTGCCCTGGTCAGGTGGCCTAGTTGATTGGAGTGTCATCAAAAAGTCTCAGGTGTGATTCCCAGTCAGTGTGGGTTTCATCTTTGGTGGGGGTGCATCCAGAAAGCAACTGGTAGGTTTCTCTCTCTCAATGATGTTTCTCTCTCTCTCTCTCTCTCTCTCTCTCTCTCTCTCTCTCTCTCTCTCTCTCTCTTCTTCCCTCTCTCTCCTCTCTCTCTCTCAAATCAATAAACATATCCTCAGGTTTGAATAAAGAAAGTCTTCCTATATAGTATAAAAAGATGACTTGGCTGAGATCCTAAGGGCAAAAAATTAGTAGTCCAACCAAGTACATATTTTAGTAGTCCAATCCAGTATATATTCATGTTGATATCATATGCTGTCATATGATATCATAAGGCATAGCTCATTAAGAGACCAGAAGATAATTGAATATAGATATAGCTTATATTTGTAAAAAAATCTAATAATAAAAGTTACAGTGGGAAGAATAAGCAGCATGAAGATACTTAAGGTTTTTCCTGTTAAATGAGGTAAAGCAGTTTGTCTTTATCCTGAAAGTAATGTTTATAGCAGAAATATTTTAAAGGAAGAATGTCATGTTGAGTTAATTACTTGGAAGAGCTAGATGGAGACACTTCCATAGAATGCTCAAATGAGAAGCATAGGTTATGTAGTTTGTGCTGAATGGCCCTACCTACTGGCTTCAATAATAACAAATGTAGATTATTTGAATTATATATGGAGATATATATATATCAATTTATTTGGCCGTTCAAGAAGAGGAAATGGAGAGAGTAGATTTGAACAAAAAAAAAGTACCACATGGATTACCCTTATTTTTAAGAGTAGATATATACCACAATTTTAGTAAAAAGGAACTATCAAACTTGAAAAAAATTTTTCTCTGTACTTTATTCTATTCTATATTGAGACATAGATGTAGCTTCAATAAAACAAATGTTTGAGCCTTCATATAACCTGTTATGCATTTAGACTGAGGAAGACTGGCAGGCCAAAAGCCTGAGAGAAAGAACTGGTAATTCTTTCAGCCCCCATTCGTATTTCAGAAGATACAGCAGAGAAACAGCTATTCTTTTCAGCGAATTACAAAGTAGAGCCACAAATTGGGATCAACCCCTAGATGAGCAGCCCCAAATGACTTCTAGCTACCTCATCTATTACTGCCTCATTGCATTTTAGAAGGATCATATTTCAAGATATATTCACGTTTATACTCTCTCTGTTTCTCACATATGTGGAATAGCATATAACAGAAGCCCATATACTAAAATTATAAAATATGAATTAAAATGAATGAGGATTCACCCTGACCACTGTGTCTTAGTGGTTAGAGCCCTGGCCCATGAACCGCAGGGTCTCAGGTTCAATTCCTGGTCAAGGGTATATATCTGGGTTGCCAGTTTCGATTGGTGCCTAGGTCAAGACCCGTGTGGGAGGCAACCAAACAATGTGTCTTTCTCACATAGATTTCTCTCTCTCTTTCTTTTACTCTCCCTCCCTTCTCTTCACTCTCTAAAAAATAAGTGGAAAAAATACCTACCTTTAGGTGAGGATTAACAACAAAGTAATAAGAAATAAAATGAATGAGGATTAGATTATAACATAAATTTTAAAATGACTTTTTTGATATTTTATTTGTTTATTAAGAATGATTCCATGATTTAGAAGTTTTTTCACAATTATGAAGGAAATAATATTATGTACAGTTATAAATGAGGTGTAAATTAACCTTTGATTTTTCTAGTAGTCAAATTTTTGAAAAAAACCTTTTTACATATTATTCGTTGCTAATAAAGAAGTTTGTATCAGCTCTCATAAATAAAAAAAAGTTCTGTCTTGACAGTGTGGCTCAGTTGGTTGAAGTGTCATCCTGTACACCAAAAGGTGTTGTTCAATTCCCACTCAAGACAATTACCCAGGTTGTGGGTTTGATTCCAGTCTGGGCACATATAAGAGGCAACTGATAGATGGTTCCTTCTCATATCAATGTATCTCCCTCTCTCTCTGTCTAAAAACAAACAAACGAACAAACAAATAAAAGTCTCCTCCTTGGGTGATGATAAACACACACACACAGGTTCTTCCTGACATGCAGCTATAAAAGTAAATATTGTTTCTTAGTATCCTCTCTAGGAAGGATTTAGTATAATCCTTTTTTCTTTTTAGAGTAAGTCTTCTTAAGTTAACTAAGGACAATACTTTCTCAGATCCGTCTCTCCCTTCCCAGTTGGGATTCCATGCTCACCATTTTTCCAAGAGTATTTTTGCCAAAGTGACAGGTAAAGTCATAAAAGCCTTCTCTGGTTTTAGATTTTGACAATGTCAAAAGAATCCTTATTTTTATTCAATATTTTCAATTTCTACAAATGTTGATATAGTTAATTACTGTAATCATGGGATAAAATAAAACAGTTTTAGACGTTATAGCACTTTTGAGAAAAAAAAGAAAAAAGTATATTAATAATGCCATTAATAATTTAAATGAAAAATTATATTTTTGTTAACACAAAATGTTTGCTGGTAGTAGACAAAACACAAGTAATCCTATAGAATTTTCTCAAATAGTTGTTATTTAATAAATAAGTACCAATAATCATGATTCCAGATATTTACCAGAATGAACTGAAAACATGTCCACACAATAACATACATGTGATGTTTATATCAGCTTTATTCATAAGTGCCAAACTTGAAAGCAACCAGGATGTCCTTTAACAAGGGAATGAATAAATAAACTGCAGTACATCCAGACAATGGTATATGATTCAGAATTAAAGAAAATGAACTGTCAAATAACAAAAAGACATGGAAGAAATTTAAATGCATAGGACTAAGCGAAGAGCCAATCTGAAAAGACTTCACACTGTACGATTCCAATTACATGATATTCCGGGAAAGAAAAAGTTATGGAGACAATAAAAAGATCAGTGGTTGCCAGTGGTTATAGGGCAATGGATAAATGAATAGTCAGAACACAGGAGATTTTTAGAGCACTAAAACTATTTTAATGATACTACAATAATAGATCATGCCATTATGTATTTGTGAATACTCATAGAATGTAGAACAAGTGAATACTAACATAAACTATGGATTTAGGGTGATAATTATTTATCATTGATGCTAACATAGATACCACTGTAGTGGGGGGTATCGATAGTGGATGGGAGGTTGAGCATCTGCTGGGGAGAGAGTATAGAAGGAAACTTTCTGTACTTACTATTCAATTTTGCTGCGAACCTAAAACTGCTCTAAAAATAATGTTTATTAGCTTAAAAATAAATATAAGCTTAGCAGTTAAAAATATTCAATGCTTATATATAGTCCCAGTAGTAAAACATTAAAGTTAATTTTACAATGAGTGAGAGGATGACCAAACAGAGGGAATATGTCCTTTATGATGAAGAGCAAGCCTTTTATTCTGATGAATATATTTAACAAGTTGTATCCTTGGTTCACTAGCACTAACTTCATTACTTTTTTGGAGCTCTAAGTAAATAATTTTACAAAACACCACATATACACTTGAACAGTTTTAGTTACAAGGGAATTGCTTCCTCTCAAGCACAGACTACTTTTCTAATTTTTTCCTCAGATCTGACAAAAAATATCACATTTAAAAAGTTTTTATCTTAAAGAGATGGAGACGCAGGACCCTATGTTTCTAAATTTTATAGTGGTTTCTTCTTATTGGTCTTACACAGGTGATCACTCTCTCATTCTTGAAATATGGTTTTCTCTGTTTTTTTTTTTTTTTTATTGTTGTGGTTGTTGTTCATGACACCACACTCCTCCACCCCACTAGATGCTTCATCCCAGTGTCTTGCCAATTTCCTTCTCTATTTTCTTGATCTTTGGAGTAATCAATAACCCTTGCATCCATCCATTTCATTCTCTAGGTTTGTATTTTTCTAACGACTAGGATCAGGTTTTCTGTTTTTTATGTCATTTGACATCTCTACCAAGTTCAAGGCCCAGATGTGAAAATGGCTGCATTACATTTTTACTTGCATGCCTACACATCAATTAGACTTACTCCTTGCCTGATCTTTCACATCCTATTAAATGACACCATCAATCTCCCATCTGCATAGCCAGGCAAAACCTAAGAGTCTTCCTGGATTCCTTTCTTCTCCTCACATCACATACCCTACTCATCTGCAAGTTCAGTCAGTGCTACCTATAAAATATTTCTTGAATCAAAGCACTTCTATTTCAACTTCTGCCACTCTATCCTAAATCACTATCACCTCTATGCTTTAATAGCTTCTCCCATGCTCTCTCTTCTAGACTTGCCGGTACAAAACCTGTATTCACAGAAAAGCCAGTAAATTCTATTAAAGATGAAAACCGGTCCTGTCATACCTCCTGCTGAAAATCCATTGTTGGTTTCTCATCTCAGTTAGAATAACCTCGAAAGTCTTGACCAAGGTCTGTAATGGCCAATGCACTCCTCTCTCAGTCAACCTGCAAGATTTTGTTTTCTGCCCTTCTTCCCTCTTCTTACTGCATTCCAGACATGCTGGTCTTCTGTCAGGTTCTGGCATATGTCAAACTCCTTTCCATTTTAGTGACTTTTCACTTGTGCACACATTTGCCTGCAATGATTTTTCCCTAACCTTTCTATGTTGTACCTCTTCAGGCTGCTCAGATCTCAGTTTAAATGTCATCTACCTAGAGATACTGTCTTCGATAACCTATGGAAAATATTGTCTAGTCACTGCCTCTTCTTTTAATATGTCTATGTTATCCTCTTAGATGTTACTTTTCATGTCTCTTTTCTCCACAATTTTGATTCAAAAGAGAAAGAATTTTGTATTATTTACCAACACATTTCTAGTGTAAAGAAATGGCCTGGTCTCTAGAAAATAGTGTTTGCTGAACAGTGCACTGTGTGCAAGACATTTTTCATGTGGGAAGAACACAGAGCACTGAGGTAATGAGTCGTATTCTCACTAAAACTTCCTCACAAAAATGCTTTCAAAAGGATTGTGCTATTGTGGTTTTGTGGTTATGTTTGTTTTCTTCGAAGACAATAATCCTTAGTGAAAGGGCAGTACTAAAACTCAAAGTATTCCAGGAAGAATCATGATAATGTGGTTTATATTATTAGTTACCATTGACCTGGCCTCATCTATATATATAAACAGGAAATTAGCCGAGCTTCATGACCCCTCAGGAGGAGCTGTACATGCAGATGGGCAGGAGGGGATTGCCTGCTACCCCATCCCAGCGGCCTAGGGGAGGCTGGGGATGTGGGAGGGGAGGGGAGTGAGACACAACACACAGGAGCGTCTCTACTTGGGTCAGTCATGGGTCCTGTCCCCCCATGGGGTCCCTCCTCACAGTGCGGGGGGCAGGGCACCTCCACACATGATTTCAATCTCGCGCTGGGCCTCTAGTATAAATATAAGACCTATACACATAAAATTTACAGTTTTTAAAATTTTGGGGCCAAGAAATCTGGAGGCTGGATGAAGTCTATTAACCTTCTTCTCACTAAAAGCACATATTCAAGAGCTTTGCATGCTAAATTTTTCACACAATGTCAGAGACTTCACACACCATGCAACACAAATCCACGATCTTCTTTTACTTGGTAAACACAAGATATAATAGAAAGATAAAACTGTTCTTTGAAACAATTATCCATAATGGACATGTGGTCTCAAAGTAAAATTTAATGGGAGTTTTTAAGCAGTCATCATGGGGTTGCATTATCTGTCAGAGGTCAGCGATTCAGGTGATCTGTGTAATTATTTATTGAACATAGACCCATAGAGGTGAGTACAACATTTCTTTAAAAATATCAAGTGACTTTACTGTAATTAGTACATTCGATCTGGGAACTACAAAAAGGAATAAGGAATAGTTGATCCATTAAAATGTTATAATTTTTAAGTCAAGAGAGACATATAAACAAATATATAATTTTAATATAATAAACTACATTAAAAATTTTAGTACAATGGTGAATATATTGACTTAACTAGGATCAGTATAGAGTGATTAGTGGTATTCTATTAAATTTTCTGAGATGAATCTTTAGTTTAAATTTAAAAAAAGAACAAGAGGGGGATAGTTATACATAGAGGGTTTAGAATAAATTGAGTGGAGGAAAGAAAAAAATGCTTGGGATATAGAAATAGAAACATTCTGGTACTAGCAATTAAATTTTGAAGTCAAGATAGCAATATATGGACTGGGTGACAGGCCACATAAGAAGTCTAAAGCAGGAATGGGATAAAGTTGTACTTTAGGTAAGTCACTCTGACTGCGTTTTGGAGAATGGATTGGGAGCATGTGTGTTTCTAGTTTAGGAGATGAATGCAATAGTCCCATTTGATATTATTAAGGCCTGAACTAGGTCAATGGTATTTGAGATGAGCAATATGTTAATTGTGAGGACTTCCTTAACAAAGCACTGCAGATCCAGTGACTTGAACAATGAACATTTATTTTCGCAGTGTTCTGGAGGGTAGAAGTCTAAGATCAAATGTCAGAGGGGGTTTTACTGTGAGGTCTCTCTCCTCGGCTTGCAGATGGCCTTCTGGTATCATCCTATGGTTTTCCCCTGTGCATGTCCATGTCCTAATCCCCTCTTCTCACAAGGATACCTAATTCACCAGATTGTATTAAAGCCCATACAATTACCTCACTGAACCTTAACTTCCCCTTCAAAGACCTTCTCTCCAGATGCAGTCACATTCTGAGGACTTGGCATTAGCAGTTCAACATAAGCATCAGGGTGTGCGTGAAGGGGGAGGGACAACACAATTCAGCTCAGGAATTAATTTTAAAAATATTTAAATGAA
Organism: Murina feae; assembly: GCA_004026665.1. Lineage (NCBI taxonomy): Eukaryota > Metazoa > Chordata > Mammalia > Chiroptera > Vespertilionidae > Murina > Murina feae. The sequence goes on from PVJC01050200.1 coordinate 8,600, forward strand.
AGGAAAATGGGGGGAAGACCGATCAATGGTTTGAATCTAGACACTTTTCAAAATGGTTATTATTGTAAACACAAAATTGTCTCTCACAAAAAAAGTAGATTGAATGATAGACTTATAATATTCCTACTTATCTGAAATTTTTGAGATTATACCAAAGTAAGTGCTGCTTACTATGGGAGCAGAAAAGCAAAAGCTAAATTAGAATAAAACCAAGAACCAGGGGGACTGACCATAGCCATAATTCTTACCTTGGATGCACGTTGGAATCACACAGAGCTTCTACAAATATATTCATGCCTAGGGCACACTTTAGCACAGTAAATTATAATCTATGGAGTAAAGAGAACCTGAGACACAGTAGTTTTAAAAATCTCCCAGGCGGTTCTTATGTATACTGAAAATTAAGAACCACCGACTAGATTCAAGGGGAGGAGGGGGTAGAATAACAAAGGAACTGGAAACAAATGGAGGTTGCAGTCCTTATAAAAGTTGAGGCTGCAACTGGGATTGAACACAGACCGAACAAGATAAATGTAAGTGGCAGGATTTAACAGCAGTCTATGCAACAGAGAGGTTAGTCAAGCAGAATTTCTACAAATATGAAATTACTAGAGGCCTGATATATGAAATTCGTGCAAGAGTAGGCCTTCGTAGCCTCGGTTGCCTAGGCCTTCGCAAGCCCTGGCTTTGTCTGGCAGGTCATCTGAACATTGTCCAGAAGGTCATCCAGAAGGTCATTCCACTATTAGGCCATTTGGTTGATTTGCATTTTACACTTTTTTACTATAGATTTCTGTAACTAGAAGCATTGATACCCTGTATTCTCAGAACAGATCCTACATTATGGGATCATTTTACTAATGATCCTTTTTATTAATGATGCATCCATGTGTGTGTAAGAATGTGTTAGTGTTATGTGATTTTTACCAGTGAAGCTTCTGCAAATATTAAGATAAAATCGCTCCCACACAGTGAGCCACAGCAGAAACATCTGTGTGGAGATAAACACTGGAAAACCTGGGACTCAGGGGCTCCAGTGCTCTGAAGCAGAAGCAGAGCCTTCAACAAGAATGCACAATCAGAGGAACACAGCGTGGATGTCTCAGAGAAGCCACAAAATCACCTAGGAGAAAGAGTCAGTCTTAGGCATTTGCCTAGCCCGGACAGCCAGTTAGGTACGCACTTCCCCAGTACCTTACCTCTGCTCTTTCTCTCCTTTCCATGGCACCCAGAACAATCAGGGGCAACAGCTAACAAATGGAGGAAGAAGTGAGTGTTAATGGAGAATCAGCTTCACACTTTTTGTTTGGGCCTATAATAAGCCTGCTGGGGCAGGGAAGAAAACTGCTTATTGATTGACGAGTGAAGTGCTGATTAAGTATATTGGACCAGAGTTTTAATGACAAAATTGATTATGTGCATTGTGATTTACAGTGACCACAGGGATTTGGGCAAACTACAACAGACCAGGAAAGTTATGGGACCTGACCCAGATTCATACAGGGCAAGAGGAAGGACTGTTTTCATTCTCACTTATGAGTTAAAAGAGACATTCTATGACCAAAACTTCAATTGCTTTTATGATTATACCTGATTGATCCAGATGTGTGATGCTCCATTTCATTCATTGGTAATAAGCAAGGGGAGAGGAGTACAAGAACAGATATGGCCTGAAAGAAAAGCTCTCCTCTAAACCCTCGCAGATCAGAGAGGTCCCCCAGCTGCTTTACTGGGTCACACATGCTCCTGGGATCACTCTGCAGCCTCGCATCCATTAAGCTTTCTGTTTCTCACATTCTCACCAGCTAAGTAAGTTCTTTGTGTGCAGACTTAAAGCCAAAACCCCACCCTCCAGCTTTGTGGGACTGTAGGCCTTCCTGGATAAGCCTTGATCTGTGGCCTCAGGGGATGCGTCACCTAAATATTTTCGTCCTTTCACACCTCTTTTCCCATTTCTTTCAGTAAATCATATCCTTTGGAATTGTAAGTGATCTTGAACTTAACAAAAATGTAAATATTCTATTGTGTTTCACATGGGGATCTTACACTATACATTTTATTGTCACTTTATAGAGAAAATACGTATTTATTAGATTCTAAACAGAGGTCCTCTAACTTTTTAAACAGGGGCCAGTTCACTGTCCCTCAGACCGTTGGAGGGTCAGACTATAGTTTAAAAAACAAAACAAAACTATGAACAAATTCCTATGCACACTGTACACATCTTATTTTGAAGTAAAAAAAACAAGACGGCAAAAACACCCGGCGGGCCAGATAAATGTCTTCGGCGGGCGGCATGTGGCCCGCGGGCCATAGTTTGAGGACCCCTGTAAAAGGTTAACAGATTTAGCCTAGTGCCATGGTCACATGTGCAAAGTAAGTATGTTCCACAGCATGACTGATCTGCTCATTTAAGCTGTCAACGATTGACATAGATTGCCTCAAGACTGACTCAGTCCCAGCAACAGCTATCAATAATGAACATAGTCAAAGGAATTGATGCTTTTGCTGCAAACTACTTCACATGCAGATGTAACTTGTGTTCTGGTAACTTGTGTTCCTAAAGTGATGGGATTTAGATAGTGTGGCAGGCAGCATATGCTTTTTATGTTTATTTTGTTGAGAGAATATGATTTTGTTGGTGGAAGTGTACTGGACTGAAATAAAACATCTGTGAAAAAATAAATATGTTTTACTAATATTACTAAACCAAGCATAACCTGAAAGAGAAAATAAGATAGTTGATCAGAGTAAATTCCACATATACAATCTAATTCTAGTTCTGGCATATTAATGAAGTAATATTAGGGTCCTTAAATAAAATAAAGTCCTGTGGACAAAAGGAGCCACATGCTAGCCTGAAAAGCTCAGCGGAGGCCTTCATGGCAGTCCTGTAGGCTCAGAGACCTAGAGTAATCACAAAGGATGATCTGAAAATTAGATATTTATCTACAAACAGGTTATGGTGGGTGGCCACATCCTGGGCCAGTGTTTTTCCTGACAGAAATCACCTTTGATCTTTACTGAGCATTTGTCTTTCCGCCTCTAAGATAATGTATTTGTGAAATGTGCTGGGCCCAGGACAGATACCACAAGTTCCTTCATTATCATGTTAATTGATCCTACACTCACCTGGGTATGTGTACGTCATTTTGCTTTTTATCCAATCCCAGGGATTTCCCCGCTTTGCTTTATCCCACCTCCTTAATCTATCACCAATGAATTTCATGTAACCCACTTACGTGTTTTCCTTTTGATGGTAAATTTATAAAAGCACCGTGTAAACTCCCATTCTC
>PVJC01050201.1:0-11876 GCA_004026665.1 Murina feae
ATTCAGAGGAGCCTCTTGAGTGAGCTGAGCCTCTAGGATGTCCCCACAGATCCAATGAGCTCATTCCAAACCATCTCCTTTGCTTTTGAATTTCTGTCCTCAGCTCCTCCATTTCCCACTCCCGTCTTCCTGGGCTGGGCTGAGGTGAGAACGTGGAGAAGGCAGGTAGCATGCAGTGAACTGAGCTGCTCCCTGGAAGCAGAACAGTTCATCTCATCTTCTGCTACCTGGGAGGCAGGGAAGGCTTTGAGGTCTAAGTTCCACTAAGAATCCCAGACTGGGAGATGAGGGACAGCTAAGGGTAAAGAGTTGGGGAGATAAGAGAGCACAGGGCCCTTACTTCTCTACCATGAACAACAGTCCATATTTTGCTCCCAGAATTATCTTTAAATCTGCATCTGTCCCCCTCTCAACGCTCACCTGCCTTCATTGTAAACACCTTTGATGGCTTCCCATTGTTGAAAGTATAAAACTTGATTTCCTTGCCCCTACATTCCATCTCTCCCTAGATTTGTCTCCCTACCTAATGCTCCAATCCCCTCCTTCTCTAAACCCTCTGCTCCACCTAAACTGAGCCCAAACTATGTTTTCTAAACTTTCTGCTGCCACTTCCTCTATTTACTGATGCTCCTCTATTTCCTACATCCCCTGCCTTCCTCAAGGCTTAGGAAGAACGACATCTCCTCCCTGAAGCCCGAACTCTAGCACTGCTGCTGGTGTACTCTCCTTCCCTGGACACCTCACATTAGCACCACACACTGAAGTTGTTTTTGTAGTGCTTGGAGTTCCTGCCCCCATATGTGGGTGGCATTTTTTTTTTTAATATATTTTATTGATTTTTTACAGAGAGGAAGAGAGAGGGAAAGAGAGTTAGAAACATCGATGAGAGAGAAACATCCATCAGCTGCCTCCTGCACACTCCCCACTGGGGATGTGCCCGCAACCAAGGTACATGCCTTTGACTGGAATCGAACCTGGGACCCTTAAGTCCCAAGGCCGACGCCTTATCCACTGAGCTAACCAGTTAGGACGCGTTGATTATTTAAATGGACATTTTATTGGTTCAATCATAGCGCCTGCTCTAGAAGAGACAGGATAGAGAAGCCCATAGCAGGGGTCAATAACCTGTAGCCTGAACCAAGAGACATCTATGTGATGACTAAAATGAAAGGTCTCACGTGTTATAGAATCGTGCATCTAAAACCAGTATAGTTTTTTTAACTGGTGTCAAGCCAGTAAATTCAATTAAAAAAAAAAAAAAAGGTCTCCCTCCAGGTTCAGAAGCACAGGCCCTGTACAAGCCATAGGAGAGACCCAAAGCTGGAGATGAGGGCTGACATGGGGGACATAGAAAGAATATGGGAGGCAAGTTCTTCCCACGGAAGAAGATAAACTTCAGGGACTAAAGAAGACAGAAACTAGTTCCTGGGAAAGCATGTGATACTCCTTCTAGAAGGAAAAAAAAAACGGAAGCTCTGGAAAGGCAGGGTCCTGATCTTATCTGATATTTACATTCCAGAGGCTCCAGTGGCTTCTTCTCCTCTTCATTAGAAAATACCTCCAAACAACCCCTGCAACCAAAATGTCGCTGAGATCTGAAATATCAAATTCTTGCATTTTCTGCATTTTCTGCATTACCTGTTTTGTCAATTGCTCTCTGAACTTTGGCAGATTTCAACAATTAAGTCAAGCTGATGGCTTCCTTGTATTTCTGATTCCAATCCCATTAATTTTAATAGATGAAGATGTTATTGTGGCCCTACCGGTTTGGCTCAGTGGATAGAGTGTCGGCCTGCGGACTGAAGGGTCCCAGGTTCAATTCCAGTCAAGGTTGTGGGCACATTCCCAGTAGGGGGCGTGTAGGAGGCAGCTGATCGATGTTTCTAACTCTCTATCCTTCTTCCTTCCTCTCTATAAAAAAATCAATAAAATATTTTTTTAAAAAGGATGTTATTGTGAAGATGAAAAAATTATTTTAAGTATACTTGTGCAAATAATTTCCACCTATTGCTTTGTGTGATTTTATTAAAAGTAAAATAAAAATTAAACTAAGATTTTTCTGGGATAGTCATGAAAAAAAAAAGAAAGAAAGAAAATACCTGAGGATCCCAGCTACGTGCTGGAAGAAAGGAATTCAGGTGCCTCTCCTGACCTCCGTCCCCGTCCTGTTTTCTCACCTCTGACCTCTGGGCTTTGTGTGAGGATAGACTGCTGATGAGAGCAGGGACTCTGTTTCTTTGTCTACATTGGGTTGATCCTTTAAGCTAGTTTTCTGGGGGCAGATAACATAAGAGGGTCTGGAAACTTTCAGGGCTCCACTGCTGCAGGGGAAAGCGAGAGAGAGAGAGAGAGAGAGAGAGAGAGAGAGAGAGAGAGAGAGAGAGGGAGGGAGGGAGAGAGAGAGAGAGGAATAGCTTCTAAGAGAACTAGCAGCTTCTCTCATTCAGTCTGATACACACATACCACCCCGCCCCCATCGTTCTTACTTTACCACTGTGCTATCCACTATGCTATTTTATCCACTCGCTTGTCCAGCTCTCGATTCAAAATCACTTATTAGGGTCTACTATACACGAGTCAGGCACAGTGCTGGAGTACAGACACTTCTGTAGTAGTCTCCGTTCTCACTAATATATGATAAAAGCTGGAATCCAGCTATAAACATGCTGTGAGTGGGTAGAAACAAAGTTTTGTCTTGTAGACGTCCCAGAAGCAGTCATATCTGAGCTGGTCCTTGAAGGATTCATGCAAGATGAGCGTCTCAGGCAGAGGGAAAGGCAGGAGCAAAGAACTGGATGCCATCAGTTGACTTTCCTCTTTCTCTTACATCAGATTTCTCTCTCACTCCACCAATTAACATTCAACCCTGTACTAGTGCTGCCTACCTTAAAACAAGTTTTCGGACCACCTTCCCAGCAACTCCTTCTCTAGCAATCTGTCCCTTTTCACAGGTTTGCCCCTTCCTTACCCCTGCTCACTCCTCAGCCCACTCCAGGCTGGCCTGGGCTCCTATCACCCCAGGGAAACTGCATTAGCTAAGGTTCCCAGAGACTCCACATTGTAAAAATCACTGGACACAACATTCCTTCTATTCCTAGACCCATTGGCTTTCAGCAGCTGAATGCTCCCTCCTTGAAACACCATCTCTCCCTGACCTTCATGACACCTCACCTCAGGTTTTCCTCCAAGTATACCTTCTCAGTCTCTTCCCCAGCTCACTTCCTTTATCTGATCTATAAACATCAATGTCCCTCATAAACATGGATGTTCCTCCTACTGGGTCTTAGACCCTCTTCTCTTATTACTGTGCACTATTTCTTTGGGTAATCTCATCCATTGCCATGGCTTTCATTGTATTTTCTATACACCAAAGACTTTCAGCCCTTCCTTCTGAACTCCTGAACAATCTATGGAATTTTCTATTTGATGCCTCCTTTCAGATGTCTCTTAGTCATCTCAAATTTAACCTGTTCAAAACGGAATTAGTAAGTTCTGGCCAGGTGGCTCAGTTGGTTGAAGTGTCATCCAGTACAGCAAAAGGTTGAGGGTTTGATTCCCGGTCAGGGCACATACCTAGGTTGCGGGTTCAATCCCTGGTTGGAGCATGTATGGGAGGCAACTGATTCATGTTTCTCTCTCACACCAATGTTTCCCTCTCTCTTTCTCTCCTTTCCTCTTTCTCTAAAAGTCAATTTAAAAACATATCCTCAGATGAGGATTAAAAAAAAAACTGAATTATTGATCTTAATCTCCTCACCAGCTCCTTCTTAATTTGCTCACACCCAAAACCTGGGAATCATATTTGACCCCTCCATCTCTCTTACCCCACTTGCTGCATCTAATTAATTATAAAGTGAAGTCTAGTTCCAAAATATATCCATACCTATTCCCTTCTTCTCATCTACACCCCTTGTCCAGGCTGCAGCCATCTTTCCTCTGAACACCTCCCTAATGGAAGGTCTTCTCGTGATCACCAGCAACCCCTCAACCATCCTCCACAGGCCGTCCAGCACAGTCTTCTCACCTACTTAGAATCCTTCCATGGGCTCAGCAAAGCCCTAACTACATGGTCAGGCCCCTGATTCTCTCCAGCCCCAGCTTTTCCAGTCTCCCCCTTATTAACCAATCTTCAGCCCCGGCTCTTCTAACCAGACACACTCCTCCAGCGCCAGGACTTGGGAGTGTGGTCCTCTTTGCCAGTCACACTTGATACACCCACTACACACACACACACACACACACACACACACACACACACACACACATTGCCCTTCACTTAGCTCCTTCCCACCTCATCCACGGGGATCTTTCCCTTACTTTTCCAGGGTCTGGCTAAATGCTTTGATATTCAGTGAATTTGGGAGAAGGAAGAGCAGAGGGAGAGAAGAAGACATGGTAAGAGGGCGAGGCTTAGAGCAAGCAGGGGAGGGCTGAGGGATGGGCCTGGAGAGGTACTTAGAGCTGTACCTTTAAGCATTTAGTTTCAAGATCTGCACCTATTTGAGTTATTCTTTTTGTCCCTGGCACTTCATTGTTACCATGTTCCGTTTCATGGAATGGCAGCTGATTGCATTGTTGACTGGTAACTCCATCTGGCCCTGGGGAAACAGCGCGACTCTTAATCTCCCTCTGCCCCCTGGTGGCCTTCCCGGTGCAGATGGCTATTCCTGTCTAACTCAGCACTAGTATACTGTACTTGGGCTTTCTGCCTTACAGCACCACCATCTGGCCAAAGCTGCTAACAGCTGGTTCTCCACCCACATTCACCTCCAATTTCTTTCTTTCTTTCTTTCTTTCTTTCTTTCTTTCTTTCTTTCTTTCTTTCTTTCTTTCTTTCTTTCTTTCTTTCTTTCCTTCCTTCCTTCCTTCCTTCCTTCCTTCCTTCCTTCCTTCCTTCCTCCTTCTTTCCTTCCTTCCTTCCTTCCTTTCTTTCTTTCTTTCTTTCTTTCTTTCTTTCTTTCGTTTTTGTTTTGTACAAAGTTTAATGATCTGACTTTCCAATTTCTTTTCAATATTCCCAGTAGGCAGAGTTCTTGAATCATGACCTCTTGGAGTACATGCGACATTAGTGGGCTGAAGTCCCACCCAGAGCTTTATCCCAGGCTTGAAGTTCATTCTAGAGAGCCATGCTAGAGATGTGAGTAAAGTGGCAAATGATCATGGGCTAGCAGTCAAGGAACTGGCAATATGAATGCCGGGAATGGGGCCCCCAACCATGACATCTCCCTTGTATCCAAGCTATCCCAACTTTCCTGGCCCTTCCCCCAATCTGGTCCTCCACACACATACCTCTCATATTCCTTCACTCTGCATGGAAACTCAGGGGTCTCCTACTTGATACATTTCCAGATTATTAATACAGTCTTTGCTCTTGTCCACCTAACGCTCACCATCCTTTTATTTTATTTTTAACACCCTTTTAAAAATAAATGTTGCTTTCCTTATTATAACAGAAGGGTGTGTTGATTGTTGAGAATTAGACAGCACAGATGAGCAGTAATAATAAAATGTTTAAAACCTCCAGAATACCACCACCTAGATATAACCATTGCTAATACCTTGATGTATGTATGTCCTTTAGGATTTTTTTTAAATCCTCATCAGAGGATTTTTTTTTAATTGATTTTAGAGAAAGAGGATGAGGGGGAGAAAGAAACATTGATGTGAGAAACAACAGTCTGTATGTGCCCCAACCAGGGATCAAAGCCACAATCTAGCTATGTGCCTTGACCAGGAAAAATGCACAGCCTTTGGTGTGCAGGATGACGTTCCAATCAACTGAGCCACATGGGCTGTCTTCAAGATCTTTTAACATACACTTGTTTCTGTCTCACCAAGGTGAGATTGAAGTGTATCCATCATTTTTGTAATCTCCTTTTTACACATAACACATGTAATGGGAATTTATTTCCTCATCAACAAATATTCATCTGCATGGATGAATTGTTTCTAATATTAAGAATTGAATAGTATGCCTTCAATGAATGGATATAGCATAATGTCTTTCATTAACGAGTCCCCTCGTTTTGGATATTTACATTGCTTTTCATTTTCTGCCATCACAAAGTGACCTGCAACAAACATCCCTGTGGCCATTTTTAAAGTAATTTGAATTGTAAATATTCATGTGGATGGCACATCACGCTGTCAAAACCTATGAGGACTCCAGAGATAGACCTACTTGCCCTTCATTCCCTGACGGAGAGCCACACTTCCCGTCACGACAGTCCTCGTCCGTCCTCACCCATCCCCTCTGTAAGCACTGGGATGAGTAGACTCACTTCTAATCTAACTGCCACACACCTCAGCTCTCAGCTGCTCCAGGTTCCCATGTTTCTTATTCTGTTCTTACCTCAGACATAAATCAGTATCCACCTGTAATTTAGCTTCAAAGTAAGGCGATATTTTTACCGAGTGTTTAGGTCCTTCATAATAATACCTAATAATGGCCAGGGCTGTGCTTAGAATTTGAAATAAATACTCCCTAAGCTTTCCAAGATAGATGGTCCCATTTTATGGAAGAGGAAACTGGGGTTTAGGGCCAGGCCAAATGGCATAGTGGAAAGAGCTCTGAAGTCAGCCCAGAACTAAGTTGGAATTGTTTATTTGTCAGGAGTCACAAGCTGTCAGCCCATCCCATGGATGTGTCTCAGACAAGACATTAACATGAATGCCCGTAGGCAGGGCATACACTCCTTGGTCTTCACAGTCTGCACTCTCTGTGACTGTGGATTACAGCACCTCACATGTTTGCTTCTCTGAACCCTGGCAGCATTTGAATTTGGGACCCCCTGAATATTACTCCATTTGATCTTTTTTAAATTTTATTTTAAAGAGGAAGTGAGAGGGAAATAGAAACATCAATGATGAGAGAGAATCATTGATCGGCCGCCTCTCAAGCCTGTCCCTTGACTGGAATTGAACCCAGGACCCTTCAGTACACAGGCCAACACTATATCCACTGAGCCAAACCAGCTAGGGCCCATTTGATATTTAGCAATAAAGGTCAAATATAAGGAGGGCAGGTCTGTGGGAGTAGTCCACCCAGGATTAGGCAATAAGCCAGTGCATTGTCTATAGAGAAGTTTAAAACTATCAATAAAACTGATTAAAAGTCTGTTTTTATTATCTTCATGTTTGGGCAATTCCAAAACAAGATCAGTGATAAAATGCCCTATAAGAACATCTTTTGCTGGTATAAGTTATAAACAATTGCTGTAATTCCTGCTGAGTTTGAATAATAAACTAGAGGCCCAGTGCATGACATTCATGCACTGGGAGGGGGTAGGGTCCTTCAACCCGGCCTGCACTCTCTCACAGTCCAGGACCCCAAGGAGATTGGGCCTAAGCTGACAGTCAGACATCCCTCTCACAGTCCGGGGCTCTCACAGTCTGGAACCCCTCACTCCCTACTGCCCGCCTGCAGCAGAGGCAAGAGAGGCTTCCACCATGGCCACTGTACTCACCAGCCATGAACTCAGCTGCTGGCTGAGTGGTGCTCCCCCTGTGGGAGTGCACTGATCACCAGGGGGCAGCTCCTACATTGAGTGTCTGCCCCCTGGTGATCAGTTCATGTCATAGCAACCGGTAGTTCTGCTGTTACATTGATTTGTATATTAGGGTTTTATTATATAGGATTATATAGAATGGGTAAGCTTCAAATTGACATACTTTCATTATTTACCTTTTAATAAACATACTATTCTATATAGAGTGAATACTCAATGTTTTCCACATTACCAATTCATTCTAAGAAAAGTTTGTAACAGTTCAGAATGTCCAAGCAGTCACCCAGCCAGCTTTTGAGATAATACATATTCCTGGATTTAAACAGTAGATGACAAATACACAACTACACACACAGTGATTATAAAAAAAAAAAAAAAAAAAAAAACTTAACTTGCTCCAATTGTCATTCTATGTGGACAGTTAGAACTTTCATTTGTGTTTGAAATTTAAAATAATGACAATGCAAACTACAAGGCATAATATTTTTGTTTGGCAATGCAATCTTTACTTCATACATGAAATATTTTACTGGATTTGAATAGTATCTTTGTTTCTTTCCTTTTTTATATTTTAGAGAGGGAGAGAAGAAGAGGAGGAGGAGGAAGAGGAGGAGGAGGAGAAGGAGGAAAAGGAGGAAAAAGAAGAAGAAGAAGAAGAAGAAGAAGAAAAAGAAGAAGAAGAAGAAGAAGGAGGAGGAGGAGAGGAGGAGGAGGAGGAGGAGGAGGAGGAGGAGGAGGAGGGGGAGGAGGATGAGGATGAGGAGGAGGAGGAGGGAGAAGGAGGAGGAGGAGGGAGAAGAAGGAGAAGAAAGAGAAAACCATCGGTGTGAGAGAGATACATCGATCAGTTGCATCCCATATGCACCCCAACTAAGATCAAACTGGCATCATAGGTATGTGCTCTGCACGGGACTATGCTCCAACCAACTGAGCCACACTGGCCAGGGCCGAATAATATATTTTAAATTAAGTAATATTTTTAAATTGTTAATTGTTCTAGAGCTGAAAAGTGAATCAAAAAACTAATGATTCTTACTAAAAATAATTTTGGCCTTTAAAAGAAGAAGTGTCAAATACTCTAGGAATATTACTGAAGAAAGACATAATTTCATTTTTAAAAATAAGATATTAATTAGAATTATTATGGATGAATCATGTATTTCTTGGTTAATTAGTATTGTTATTGAATGAATAACGTTTGCCCTCTGATTGCTGTGTCAAGGTTCTCTAGAGAAACAGAACCAATAAGTTATAGAGAGAGATATAAGACATTTATTATGGGAATTGACTCACAATTATAGAGGCTGAGAAGTCCATGATCTGCCTTCTGCTAGATGAAGAACCAGGAAAGCCATTGTGGTGTAATTCAGTCCAAAGGCCTGAAAATCAGGGCCTAATGCTCTAAGTCCTGGTCTGAATTCAAAGGCCCAAGAGTGAGGAGGGCCAATGTCTGGGGGCAGGAGAAAATGGGTGTCTCAGCTCAAGCAGAGAGTAAATTTGCCTTCCTTTGCCTTTCTGTCATATGTGGGTCCAGTAGAATAGATGATGCCTGCCTTCCCTGATAAGGATGGTCATTACTCAGTCCACTGATTCAAATGCCAATCTCTTTCATCAACAACTCATGAACACACCCAGAAGTAATGTTTTACCAGATAACTGGGTATCTCTTAGCCCAGACAAATTGACACATAAAATTAATCATCACAATTATAAAGTTGAATAGTACAAAAGATATACAATGAAAAGTAAGTCTTCCTCCTAGCTCAGGTGCTCAGACCCATACCTCATTCCAGATACAACCATAATTTACAGGTTGGTTGGTTGGTTTTTTAATATTTTTTTTATTGAGTTCAGAGAGAGAGGAGAGAAAGAAACATAAATGATGAGAGAGAATCATTGATTGGCGGCCTCCTGCAAAACCCACACTGGGGATCGAGCCCACACTTGGGCATATGCCCTGACTGGGAATCAAACCGTGACCTGGTTCATAGGTCGACACTCAACCACTGAGTCACACCAGATGGGCATAATTTACAGGTTTTTTAATGTGTAGGTAGATATAATTTTAATCTCACTGAGGATATTGAGACTTACAGAGGTTATGTGACTGATTAGCTGATGGAGCTAACAGACTGAACTAGATCTTTCCCTTGACACCACACTGCCACACTGACACCATCCAAGTTCATGTGTATGTCTACAGTGTGCATCCTGGACTGAGGGTCCTTGGAGAAATAGCACCAGCTTGGGGCAGTACCCAGCATTGGGCACTACAGCAGGAGGCCTGCGATCTGGCCCACAATTAAGCCTCTGTGTTGTGCTGGACAAATCTTTTGACTTCCCCATCTGTCATTCTTACTTACTCATGGGGCTAGGTTGGCACTCAAACAAGCTAATTAGAAAGATATCTAGAAAGTGAAAGTGTCATAGAGATTCAAAGAAGAGAGGAGAAAATATTAGGATAAGATTAACTTTGTACTTTAATTTGAGCACATGTCCGTGTTCAGATGTAAACTTCCTGAAAGTGTGGTTACTTGTTCACTGTCTTCTTTTAAAGAGGATTGGCTTCTACTTCTCGATGAGTGCCCAGCCCAGTGCAGATAATGAGCCTGTCAAAGGGTCTGCATGGGCACCTAGAAGGTTTGGGGCAAATCACATACCCAAGTAGTAGTGACACTTCCTTCTAGAAGTACCACAGGCTCCCAAACAGCTGGGTGCAGGACAGCTGAGCTAGATAATTCAATCAGGAGGAGCAGCCTATATTCCCAATGGAGAGCACTTGTCCCCCTCCCCTGACTAACATTCTGTGACTGCACAGACAGTACTATATCAGATTAGCCATCACTGCAAAACAAAACACCTCCAGACTTAGAGGCTTAAAACAATAACCATTTATTTACTCACATATCTGCAGGTTTTTGCTGGGCTCAGCTGGGCAGTTCTTCAGCTGGTCTCACTTGAAGTTGTTCACACAGCTATAGTCACCTGGACCAGGAGGGCCTCGTTCACATTAAAGGCGGTTGGCTGACACTGTCAGCCAGGATAGTTTGGTTCTCCTCCATGTGGGTCTCCAGCAAAATAGTCTACGTTTCTTATTTGGTAGTGGCAAGCCCCCAAGAGAGTGAAAGTGGAAGCTGTGAGGTCTCTGGAAGTCTAGGCTCCAAAAGTCACACGTCACTTTTGACATATTTAATGGCTAAAGCAAATCACAAAATATTTCCAGATTCAAGGAGTAAGAAATAGACTCTACTTCTTGATTACGAGATACAAAAAGATACAAAATACTGCCCTGACCGGTTTGGCTCAGTGGATAGAGCGTCGGCCTGCAGACTCAAGGGTCCCGGGTTCGATTCTGGTCAAGGGCATGTACCTTGGTTTCGGGCACATCCCCAGTGTGGGGTGTGCAGGAGGTGGCTGATCGATGTTTCTCTCTCATTGATGTTTCTGACTCTCTGTCCCTTTCTCCTCCTCTCTGTGAAAAATCAATAAAATAAATTTTTTTAAGAAAAAGATACAGGAGAAACCAAGATGGCAGCATGAGGTATATACCTAAATGCACAGCCTCCACACCTATATTATAGAAATACAACCATTCAGATAAACGGCCATCCTCCAGAACCAAGGGAGGGGAATCGTTACACCTAGAAAGCAAAAGGAGTGCTCTGAGACTAAACAGAAGCTCCAGGCGCCCAAGGTACGGACGTGAAACGGAGGCGGTGGTGCGGCACGCGGCAGGGCGGGTGAAAGGGAGCGGCAGCGGCAATCGGGTCCGCGGCTTAGAAGATTAAAAACTCCCGGGTCGCACTGAATGCAACGCAGGCTGTAGGGCAACGGGGCGGTGAAAGACCAGTGGCGTTCTAGGAGTGCTATTCGCAGCTATCACTTACGCAGAGATTCCGGGACTGAGAACCGTGCGCAGACCCCAGGGTTTGGAAAAGCCAAACCCAGTAGAAACTACGGCATCTGCAGAGGGGACGCCATTGTGAGTCGCTCCACCCCCGGTGATCCTGAGACCCCGCCCCACCCCACCTACAACCCCGCCCAAGCTGTTCGCCTGCCTCCCTGCAGCACAACCAAAGGGTCTGCAGCTGAGACAGAACTCCAATAGATCCAAACTCCAAACAACGAGGAGAAAGGCCTGCAGGTCATTTCCCCCCAGTGATACCTCTCAGTGATAACTACAACAAGACTGTGCACCCAGCCTTCAAAGGCATACAACAAGAGTAGCCACCCCAGGTGATTGGGGAGGCTGAAACACTGGGCCTTATATAGGACACCCAGCACAGAAAGCCAAAATGCGGAGACTAAGAGACAGGTCACAAAAGACAGAAATGGAGGAACGCAAACGACTGGATATAGAGTTCAAAA
>PVJC01050202.1:0-11890 GCA_004026665.1 Murina feae
TGAGGGGCTGAGGGCTGTTTGCAGGCTGCCCACAGCTCCCATTGACCCAAGGTCCCAGCATGGCCGCTTGCTGGAAGCAGGTTACTGGGGTTTATCTTCTGTAATTGAAACTTTGTTGCCTTGAGTGGAGGCCACAGCCAGCCTAGGCAGGCAGTTTCCTCCATCGATGGCCTCCTGTTTGCTCTAGCTCAGTGACTGCTAGCCATCACCTTGGTTGGGTTAATTTGCATATCATCACTCTGATTGGCTGGTGGGCATGGCTTGGCTGGTGGGTGTGGCTTAGGTATAACAAAGTGAATGTTAATTTGCATATTGCTCATTTATTAAATTAGATTATTATCGTTATTATTATTACTGCTGCTACTAATATTAGTACAACCGTGAGACAATTCCCTCCTGGCAATGTCTTTACTCAGATATTGAAGGGATTTATTGCTTGAACTTGTTCAATGCTCTTGGGCCTCTGTACTTGTTCTTGTTATAGTACCTTTCTCTCCTTTTTGTCCAGCAAATTTTCTTCATTCTTCTTGTAGGTACTTAGCAATTCTTTGTCTTGGAAGCCTTCATTGACCTCCCAAACAGTCAGGTGCCCTGGTGTGAGCCCCCATCGTTGCCTCTTTAAAAGCATATCTCAGCATAATGGCTTGTGTTTTTTCTGGCTCTGCCATTGCACTCTAAAAACTCTATGATAGTAGGGACCACACCTGAGTCACTGTTATAACCACAAAGCTCAGCCAGCATGCCTTCCATTCAGTAAATGTTTGTTGAACAAATTTCACCCAAGTCCCCAATTTCTCTTCTTGCCCTGCTGCTCCTTTCATACCCTAGATCACCTAAGTAAATTTGGTACCTGACATAGTCTTGTGCATTCTCAAATCCTCAGGTGAGAAGTGAAAACTAAGCTCAAACAATGACCTGATTTTCATTTGAGATTTTAAGGAAATAGCTACCTATCGTAAAAGATGTTTGAGTGTGTGCCTTAATTTCCCAGGGACTCAGACTGTTGCGGGAGATAAAGCACCACACCTTGTCTGAAAGGTAGTTAATGCTTAGCTATGATCCAGACACAGACTACCCATAATCTAAGATGGAGAACTGAGATGGCCACGGAGAATGCTCCTGGGTACCAGCTCTCATCATAGCTCTTATCACTGTAAGGGGAGGAAAGGCTACACAGGACACTTTCCTTTTAAGTTACCTTTTCCTTCTTTCCTTAAAGAATTTATGTCTGCGCTTCTCTGATCTACTGATAGCTGGTGGCACTTCCAGAATTTCTACTTAAGAGGAACTCATGGACAACAATCTCACTGGATGAAAGGAGGCTAGGACACTTTTTCTTTAAGCTAAATTTGCATAGCAAATACACTGTTTTTCAGTGTCATTGCATGTTTATTTTGGAGGGTGTTCTTGGGTACAAGTGGGTGCTAAGGACTCCCGATCCACCCCACTCCTGAGAGTACATCTATTTTTAACATAGAGACTAAAATAAAGAAAAAGGAAGGCTTGATAAGAGACTATTTTGCTATTTATGTTTGTAAACCTATATGGGTGAAAATTAACCATTATGCTTCCAAAAAGATTTGAACATTTGAAAAAGTCAGCATAGGAATAAGCACTAGACTACAGTTAGTAGGTCTGATGCCTAAAGAGATCAGGCCAGTCATAAGGAAACCGGCAACTTAACCAAAGAACAGTCATACTAGAGGCAATCACTTCACACAATTATCTATATACTTCAGCTATGGACACAAATACTAAAACGTAAGTTATGACCTCAAGGTGCTTGCCACATAATTGGGAATACAAGAGACCGTCTACCAGATTATCATTCAGGCATGTCTGTGAGACTCCGCTTTCGTGTTCACTGTTCCTGCTGGTTCTTCTCTAGGCCAGTTATAAGGGGGGAATAGAACGAAGAAAAAATGGATAGCAGGGAAGGGTCATGTGGCTAAACATATGGACTCCTAAGGCATGTGCTCTGAATTTAAAGCAATACATTCAGAGTTTTAAAGCTAGAACCTGGAACCAACATCTAATTGGGCCTTCTCGTTTTGCAGAGGAGAAGACTGAGGCCTGCCTAGCAAAGCATCCAGCTGGTAAGTGCCAGGGTTAAGAGCAGGAGCTAGGTTCTCTGATCCCCAATCTAATGTCCTCTCCACCACAATGTAGCTAGTGCCTCTGAAGAGCAGGTAAAATGACTGGGGTTGCCTTAGTTTCTCTTACTATTTAGGTGGTTTTTAGAATTATTTGATTAGGAATTTTTTTTTTAGAATGACAATTTCATCGAGCCTAATTTCTCAGTTACTGAAGTAGAATCCATCCATGCTAAAATTTCTTGTCAAAGCGGAAATGCAATGATTCTGAATAACAGACTAGAAAGCTGTTTTTTGACCTGTATTTACCCATCCCTCCACTTTCATATCTAAGTAAATGAATGATTTACAATATTTCCCTCCTGACCTCTTTTCTGGATCTCAGCTTCATATTTCAACGGCTGCATCTCTACCTGTTTTTCGTCCCATGACCTCAGCTCAACAGGAAGCCAGCTTCTCCTCCGCTATCCCTATTTCCGTCCATGACACCATCGCGTGCCCATCACCCAGGTCTGAAATCTTGGCATCGTCTCCGACTCTTCCCTTCCCCTCTTCCTCATCTAGTCGGTCACCAATTTCTGTGGCCTCTTCCTGAAGCGGGTCTCTCGATTCCAAGGCTTCTTTTCTAATTCCATTCTGGCACGCTCTTATTCAGGCCCTCACAAACCCCCTTCCCAGGGAGTGACGGCACTTACCACTCACGCTGCTTCCCATTTTGCCCTGACAGCTCATCCTGCAACCCCTGTGGACTGCTCTTTCTCTAGATCGCCATTAAAATAAAAAGACGAAGGCCTATTCGACCCCTTTGATTGCACCTTTCCACGTTCCCCGGAGTCCCTAGATGATAAACCCCAAACACAACCCCCTGGATAATGTGGCCATACTTTTGCAACATCGTCTCACTTTTCCTGCACAGAATCATCCTTCGCAATCCAGTTACTTTTCCTCCCCAGGATCTATGTCCTTCTTTTGCTGACACCTGGCACGGGCGCTCATGTCCTCATCTGAACTCAGCTTTGCTCAAGTCGCCAGCCTGGGCGCAGAGCATGCCCCCCGCCCCAAAATTCGGCAGGTTCCCCGGGAGCAGCCTGCAGCCCAGCGCCACAGACGTACCTTCCCGGGCCCGTCCCTTCCTGCCCAGATAGGGCAGATCCGCAGGGGTGGCAGCAACCTCATCTCTGTATGTTCGAGGGTGAGGACTGACTCCTCAGGACAGACGGTGGTCACTAGTTAAAAGGGACGTGAAGGTGCAAAGGGAAGAAGAGGCACGGGCCCCGCGACAGGGCGGGCGGCAGGTGCCCCCGCCGAGCGCCCCCGCGTCCCAGGGCGCCGGGGAGGAGGGCGCCCCTCGAGATGCGGGCGGGGGACCGGAGCGCCGCCCCACGCCCGGTGGCGGGCGAGTCCCGGCTGCCGCGGGCCGGGCTGGCGGCGGGGCTGGGAGGCCCGGCCGTTCCGCGCCCGGAGGTAGGTGGTGCTGTTGCCGTGACTGTGGGTCTCATTGGCGCGGGGCGCAGAGGCGGAATGTTCAACTCCTGACTCGGGCGGAAGCGTGGGAGCCGCGCGGGCCGCCGTCCGTCCTCTCGACCCCCGGTCGCCGCCCCTGCCCTCGGCTCGCGGGGCCTCGGCGCCGCGGCTGCTGCTCGCGTCCGGCCGGGAGCCAGGTAAGCACGGGCGGAGGCCAGGGCGGGCGCGGGTGCGAGGAGGCCCGCGCGCTCCCGAGTCGTCCCGACGCTCCGGGCCGCGGCCCAGCCGGGAGCCTGGCGGGCGTGCGGGGTCCCCCTTCCCCCGAGACCCTTTCCGCGACCCGGAGCCCGACCGGGCGGCGGCCGCCGGAGAAGCGCCCCGGGCTCCCGCGGACTCGGCGCCGGACCTCGGCCGCGAGCGGCTCGGGAAGTTGGGACCGGTCCCGCGCAGAAGTTGGCGCTGGGAGAGCGGCGCGCGGGCCCGGGGCGCGGGCGTGGGGCGCCTCCCGGGCCGCCGCCTCCCGCCCCGATCCGGTGGCGCCGGAGCGCAGGCCTCGCGGGGGGTGAGCCGGGCACCTCTCCTCTCGGGAAGCGAAACTCGGTCTCCCCAAATCCGGGCAGGTGCCGGCCACTCCAGCGGGGTCCGCGCGGGGAGGGGAGACCGCCACCGGGGCTTCTCCGCCGGGCGGGCGCGAGGTCTCCCACTCTACCCTGCCCCGCGGGAGCCTGCGCGCACCCGCGCCCACTGGCACCCACACGAGCTCCTCCCACGCCCACAGGCGCCCTCCCGGACCCACCGGCGCCCTCCCGCACCCTCCCGCGGGCGCTGCGGGTCGCCGTGGCGGACCCTGGGGCGCCCCCGGCTCCCCGGCTGCGAGCACAGCGCCGGGCCGCGGGCACGCACGCGAGGCCCCGCCGCGCCCGGGGGCCCTGACAGCTTGCAGAGCAGCCTTAGCACAGAACTGGGCAGAGGACGCCGCTGCCCGGGAAATGGGCAGTCGCTGTTGGAGTGCTGGAAACGCGTTCCTATTGCTCCTCGACATCTTGCGTAAGCACTGTTTATGGAGGGCTTAATTACTATTTTTGTTAGTTTCTTTAATAATGAAAGCAACACACTTTAGTGGCATATCCCAGATGATACAAGAAGCAGCGCTCAGCGGTAATGAATCAACTTACAGTATTAATTCGAAGATACCGGAGCTAAGGTGACTGGAAAGTATATTCTTATTTTACCCCTAAAGCCTTTTTCTGAAATCAGTTGAATTGAACAGCCAGGATTCAGTGGATCCAAACCTATCAACACATTTAAAGACAAAAAAAAGTGATTCAAGACAGTTAACATCTTATTTGTAGTAGGACCATCATGGTGAAATTTCATGGTTTTGATTTTCAAAAAAATATGTGACGGCTGCATTTTGATTATGGTTTTGGTCATGTGTAGAGCCTTTGTTTTCAATTCCTGCTACAATAGGGAGAGATTTGGGAGATTGTAAATGAATATGAATTTGTTTTGTTTGGAAAGAGGGAATTAAGATAAAGAAAAATGGTCTTTTGAGCAATGTGCACTGTTTGTTTCAATCTTAAACAGTTTAGTTCCTGTGATAACTTGTTTTGGAATTGTTTGGGGAGGTGTTTTCTTTCTTTCTTTATTTTACTGGAAGATATTATTTAAATCAAAAGTTTTAGTGCTGATAATTTTAGAGTAAATGACCGTAATCTGACACCTGAGGAGGGAGGGAGGGTCCAGGAAAACAATTAGGTGGTTGATCTTTTTTCCTTATCCTTTTAGGGAACACATAAGAAAATGTTGGAGGAGAGATGGATAGAGTGAGAGAGGGAGGGAGGGAGGGAGGGAGGGAGGGAGAGAGAGAGAGAGAGAGAGAGAGAGAGAGAGAGAGAGAGAGAGAGAGAGAGAGAGAGAGAGAGAAGCAAATATTAAGCACGATGATTTGGATCTAAAAAAGGATGGTCAAAGATCTTGGGAAGTAAGGGACCTTCTTGCCAAATAAGGACACTTGGCAGGCTGCACTGTGTATTTTAAGTTAGCACAAGAGTGAGTGTTATTGGCAATATTTGGCTGAGTGCCTATCTGGATGGATTAGTGAAACTGACTCTGATAGGGCTACACAATTATAAACAGAGTTATGAGGGGTGTGGAGTGAATAATCTAGTTATCAGAGAAAACACTGACCAGATCACAATGATGTTTCATGAAAAGAAGTTAGATGTCGAGTGAAGCTATTAGTATGGAGTGAAAGAGAAAAATGGACAGTTGATTTTAGAAATTGGCAGATTCAGAGAAAAGAGAGGAGAAAATCAATGATTTGAAAAAAAAAACAGAAAAAGGTATTTGTGGTGATATAGTACTTCTTAGAATAAGACAGCCTTATGTCTATATCCAGAGGTGTTGGCAATAAAAATCAATTTGTCCCTAGACAATTTGGCTCAGTCAGAGCATCAGCCTGCGGACTGAAGGGTCCAGGGTTTGATTCTAGTCTAGGGCACATGCCTGGGTGCCAGCTCGATCCCCAGTGAGGGCGTGCAGGAGGCAGCCAATCAGTGATTCTCTCTCATCATTGATGTTTCTCCCTCTCTCCCCCTCACCCAATTCCCTTCCTCTCTGAAATCAATAAGAATGTATTTTAAAAAGTCGATCTGGCTCATTTGTTTTCCATTTTGTTTTACCCAGGACAGATTGATAGGGAGGGTGTGTGTACGACTGCAGGGAAGGTTTAGGCTACAGCTTTTGTGGCTATGAACCTTGCCCTGCTACACACAAATAAGCAGAGTTCTAGCTGTCAACAGAGAAGTGCACCTGTTAGGAAGGAGAGCTCTAAACACTAGAGCTTAGATTGGGTTGACTGCTACAGGGTGCTTTTGTGTCAGACCTTCCTACAGACAGCTGGAGCATCGATTATGCCCTAATAGCAGTTAAATAATCCCAGCACAGTAGACAATTCTGTGAGGACAAAGCAGCCACACATTTGACACCCTAACCCCAGCATCACGATCGCTAATAGGAAGTGAAAGCCTCACATTGAACTGTATGTGGATGGTGAGCAATCCAGTAATTACTGTAATAAGAAAAGGATTTGTTGAAAGTGTGTGTGGGGAGCGGGGAGGGAAAATTAGAAGGAGGAAGAAGAATATAGTGGGAAAAGACATACGGTGTGGTGGAGGAATGGTATTACTTTGGAGTCAGACCTGAGTTTGAATCCCAGTTCTGTCAGCTTTAAGTTAGGTAGTTGGCTGGGGCAACTTTCAGACCCTTGACCAGGGGTTCTCAACCTGTGGGTCGTGACCCCTTTGGCGGTTGAATGACCCTTTCGCAGGGGTCGCTTAAGACCATCCTGCATATCAGATATTACATTACAACCCATAACAGTAGCAACATTATAGTTACGAAGTAGCAAGGAAAATAATTTTATGGTTGGGGGTCACAACATGAGGAACTGTATTTAAAGGGCCAGAAGGTTGAGAACCACTGCCCTTGACAATCCCTTTCCCCACATATAAGTTGGGGATAGTGACGCCTTGCTTTATGAGAGAGCGCATGGAAATGCTTGGACCAGTGCCTGAAACTTCAGCTGCCATAACTGAATAATAGAGAAGGGTGCTTTTTCACATTCTCAAGTTATACACAGAGAAAGCCGCCTGCCTCACCTATCCGCAACAAAGGCTTGCCCTTGGTAGCCTTCCCTGTTCCCAGATCATGGTTACATGTGTCTGTAGGGCTAGAAGGTTTTCATAGCTACTCTCCTGCTTTTAGTATAAGGATTTCTGAATCAGCTTTGTGCACCTCTGTGTTTGTATACAGTTTTGTAATGCTTCCAGGGGAGAATCAGAAAATTCATGCATTTAAATATCTATATGAGAAGCTTGAAGAATTTGGGTGTTGCGTGAAGAGGGGGAAGGTTATGACCTAGAGACCAAAACCAAAATCATTTTACAGCAGATTTTGAGCACAGTTTATCTCCAGGGACCAACATCCTTCTTTCTGGACTTATCTCTGGACTTTCATCTAGGAAAACCAAAGAGAGGAGGCAAGAATTGCTGCCTAAAGATCATGGAGTAATATTTGCTCATTAAAGTGTCCTATCGTGGGGAAGAGTGCGTTCCTTCAGGATTTCTAATTCTAGGCATAAATACCCCCAATGGAAGCAAGCACTTTCTTTAAAATCTTGTACTTAATCATGCAAATGCATGTGACTCTTGTATTCTCCTCTGTATTGTTTGACTTCATTGTACAAGACAATACAAACAGATACTAAGCATGTTTATTCTCCAAGATCTTAAAGTGAAATCGATGCTGTCGGGTGTGTGTTTATTCATCCACCGTCTGCACAGTGCTGGGCACCCACCTATGGGAATGCCCACATTTGAGGAGTGTGGGCCCGGCTCTGATCATTGGTGCTGCGCCATCAACCTTCACAGCTCAGCCCACTGCAGGGGGTAATGCAAATCCATTTTGCTAAGAATAGGGGTGGGTCATCCAAAGAGTTTCCTTTTCTGTGGCTTTCAAGGGGAAAGGAGCTCTTTGCCTGATGGTGGAGGGGAGTGGGAGAGGACAGTTGTAGGATAGAACTCTGGCAGGAGGCTTTCACCTTCCCAGCCAGTTGGGGAGGAGACATTTAGGAGGATAACCCAGTCGTCTCCATTGTTTCCATCCCTGGTGTTTGTGACTGTGCTCCTCATGTCAGGTTCATGACTATCCCTGAGAAGAGAAGGAAAACCACTCATACTTCCTTTATAGTAGATTCATTAGCCATTGCTTACTCCAAGGGTTGGAGTAGGCCTTAAAAAACATTCATTCTGCTAACAGGTTTGGCTCAGTGGATAGAGCGTAGGCCTGCAGACTGAAGGATCCCAGGTTCAATTCCGTTCAAAGGCATGTACCTTGGTTGCTGGCACATCCCCAGTGGGGGGTGTGCAGGAGGCAGCTGATCGATGTTTCTCTCTCATCGATGTTTCTGACTCTCTATCCCTCTCCCTTCCTCTCTGTAAAGTCAATAAAATATATATTTTTAAAAACCATTCATCCTGCTCTCACAGCTGATGTGGGAGTCTCCTACTGTACATGCCCACCTCCCATTGAACACTGTCAGTGATGGGGAACTCACTACTAAACAGAGGAGCATATTTTCTTGTTTGGCAGCTCTAATCACCAGCAATTTTTTCTGTAACTTTTGTCAGCAGATAACTTTTCCTCTGGATCAGTGATGCATAATTTAGGGTCTTTCTTTGGTCTTCTCTCGTTTTAACACCCCCATTTCCTTTTATTTTATATCAAAGTCACTGAGTTTTAACATTCATTCTAGGCAATTAGTTTAAAAATTATAACACTGTTAGCAGTAGCCAGGATGATCAGATGCTTTCTATTTGACAGAAAACCAGGTTCAAGGGTAGATACAAAAGCTGAGTAGCAGTAGGATCTAGGGAAGTGTGGCCAGGAGCAACTGCTTTCTCCCCGACCCTACCCCCAAACACCCAGAAATTCCTCTTCTAGCCAACCCATAGGAAAGCGCCCTGTTGGTGCTCCTGTACTTTATTCAGATTCCGAACTTCTGTTCCTCCTGCCTCCGGTCATTGGACACAGGAAGCCCTGCAGTGCCCATGCCGTGCCTTGTGCCCATTTCCCGTGTCCTTGTTGGGCCTCTGAGCACAGACACTTCTCCACGCAGCATTTCTGTGGCACGAGTGCACCTCCCTCTCACCTTCCTGTCCCTCCTCTATTCTGCCTCTGGTCAACATTTAAGGTAGTGTGTCACGGACGCCTGTTCTTCATTCATTGAAACAGTAAAGTATAAATAAGACTGTTTCTTTTAGCTAGCTCATTTTTATTTTAACGTTTGCTCTAACTAGAGTGTTATGTTATATATGTAGTAAAACATAGACGAAAGCAAAGAAACAATAGCTGTTGTATTTTTAAGATTCTGAACGTGGAATTCCCTGAGGTATCTGTGACTGAAGATCCTGTTCACTGTCCCACCAGCGTGGCTCAGTGGGTGAGCGTCATCCTGTGAACCAGGAGGTCAGGGTTCGGTTCCCAGTCAGGGCACACGCCCAGGTTGCAGGCTCAGTCCTCACTGTGGGATGTGCAGGAGGCAGCCCATCAGTGATTCTCTCTCATCGTTGATGTTTCTAGTCACTGAACCTGACCTATTCTATATAAGATATACTGCTTTTCTCCTGTGGCAGCCAGCAAGGAAGGAAAAAGTGTCTGGGGTAGACATAGTACTATTAGCGCTAGTCACATATCTATCTCCTCTTGCTAGTATAGATCTTAACTTTTTTTAGTGACTAAAAAAGCAGAAACATGGTAGAACAGCAGTCCTGTTTAGGAATAGAATACTTACATCTTCAACTGCGGTGTTATGAACCCCAGGCCAGAGCTTTCCCCATGTTTTGGAAGCTAAGACTCATAGGAAAAAAGAACAAACACTGCAGAACCATTATCCAAGTGTTTTTGTTTTAATACACATGATAAAGCACAGTTTTATTAGTTTATTCATTAATCTATGTTTAGGAGGCTGAAAAATACTAAGTATTAGGGCAGCAAACATAGCAAAAGCCTTTTTTGTCATATTCAGGACGTAATAAAATTTGTTTTTTCTATACTGCTTTAAAAATAAACTTGTCAGTTTTGTGAAGAAGGGAAAAAGGAAAGTGTAAATTAGGGATAGAAGAATAAGAAGAATCTGAGTTCAGAAATAGGCCCTAAACCTAAAAGATAGAAAACTTCAGAAAAAGTCCAAAGACCTATTTTCTAGTAAAGTTAATTCTTTTATAAAGTAGATTTAATTTTTTGATATTGTGCTTTGTAGGTACTTAATGAAGCTGGTTGTGGTTTCCTGAGTCCCTTTGATATGCAGTAGATAAGATCTGAAAGAAAACAGTGGCCACTACTGAAAGCAGGTGCATTCTAGATCCCAACCAAAGCCAGTGCTATAGTTGAATGAATAGGCGCTAGAAACTCTAGTATCTAAAAAAAAAAAAAGTATTGACTTTTAATAACTTAAATATTCTCCTTATGAAAAAAAATAATCTTAAGGAAAATTATAATTACTTACTGATAAGATAGATGTGGCAAAAATGGCCAAATGTTAAAAGTGGCAAACAGAGGAGAGAGAAAAATACACAAAGAACCACAGATAAAAAGGATTTAGGGATCATTAGTACATTCATCTAATAATTGCTCAGCAAAACTAATGGAGTTATAATATAAAGCAGTTCTGAACATGAGAGAGGAAAACTGTTGAGGAAAGCATACCTGACTACAAAGGCTGAAGAAGTAGATGGCCACGTGTGATATCAAGACTTATTAAAATAATTAGACAGTCATAATTTCCATTTATTGAGCATGTGTGGGACACTGTGCAAAGTCCTTTCATAGCATCTCCCTCTTCCCAACAACTGTACAGAGTGGGCGGTGCTGTTGCCACTGAGAAAACCGGGGTCAGAGAGGCCTTGTCCAAGGGCTGACAGCTGTGAGTGTAGGCTTGCTCTTCCATCTGGAAGGTTTAGCAAAGAAATCAAATCTTACTGGGCAGACTGGATAACTTTGGGACTAACAGAATGGAAAAGATTTATAATTTTTTTTACTTATTGGTTCTAGAAATGCCATGATCTGAGAAAAAGTGATTGTTAAAGGTACTGAGAGGTACAGAGTTCTAACTCACATCTATCTAATTTTAAACCTTGCTGCTGCCATGTTAGCATTAAGGTGGGGTCTTTCTGTTTTGTTTTTGTTGTTTTCAATTCAGGGCAGAAGTCCATTTATTTGGATTAAAGGCTAAAAACTAAAAGGTAAAATAATACTCACTTTAAGGGTTTCTACCTTAATATGATTTCACATTTGATAATAGCCAGTGATGTTGTGGTTAATAGTTAAATTTTTTAATTTTTTAATTTAAGAAAATGTTTAAAAATTAAAAAAAGATTGTCTTACTACAGTACTCAAATGACTGGGTTAACCACCAAGTTAGTGATTTTCATCCTTTTCAGAGATGTGACACCCTGTTAGGCTTAATTTTGGTGATATCCCTGCTCTAACTCACCCTTCAGTGCTGTGTGGTAGATACTTATTAATATTTAAAACAGTTTTGAGCATTTATGAAACAAAAGTTAGAATGCTAAAAAAATTAAACATGGATCTCCCTTTTGACCCTGTGATCCCACTTCTGGGAATATATCCTAAGAAACCAGAAACACCAGTCAGAAAGGACATATGCATCCCTATGTTCATAGCAGCACAATTTACCATAGCAAAAATTTGGAAACAGCCTAAGTGCCCATCAGCAGATGAATGGATTAGAAAACTGTGGTACATCTACA
>PVJC01050203.1:0-11886 GCA_004026665.1 Murina feae
TAAGGTGCATAAGAGTTGTTCCAGCCCAAGAATTCCTTGTGGATTTAACACCAACTGGAAAAGAGTGAGTCCCTCATCCACCCACAGCCAGTGGGGTACACTTTGGAGGCAAATGTATAAGCACAAGGGATCATTAGAATCTCAAATTCTACTGAACAAATTAAAGGCCCACAGAGGGTGCAGGAGAAAGGGAAAAACGTTGATAAGTAACACATCCAGATCATTGGAATCAGTTTTAGCCTATCTATCAAACTCTAAGTGCATTTTTCATTCATATTTGGTGCAACCACGAACAGTTGTTAATAGACCAGACAGATCACAGAAAACACATTGTTTAGGGGAAAAGCAGAGCATTTACTAAGATGTTTCATTCTTACACTGACCTGCTGACTGTATCTAACAGGGTACCAGCTATGGAGCCACAAAACTTCAAACTTCAGAACATCTGTGCTTTGTGAATCAAGGAAGAGCCCCTGTCTGCCCTCCAATTGCTTTTACAAGTCCACTTGCAACTTCTTTTTCCCCAAGACTGTAATCACCTGTTTCATTAGAGAAAAAACAAAGGCAGAACCCTAAAGTCAGCATGTCACACACCAAAAATAATTCTGTTGAAGCCAAAGCTGCCCAAGATTCCAGGATGAGCAGGGCGTCAGCCTCTGGGGGCCCTCACGATGCTCCCAGGCTGCCAAGGGAAAGAACGGTCAACGCTACAGTGTACTCCACTTCAGCCTATTTGGAAAAACCTGTGTGTCAATCCCTGGCTCTCTATCACTGCAAATTTTCTGGGTCTTTTGCCCTCAAAATCAAAGAAGACTCAGTCCAGGAGAGGCTGTAAGTCTCTAAGATGGTGACAACTTCAGCCATCTGAAAAGATGGCAGACAAGAGGCTCGCACAACCAAGCAAGAGGAAGAGCTGCTTTTTCTAGCACCCCCTGCAGTCCCTGGGCACCAAAGTTGAAGACCTGGTCCAGGAAGTAACCGGTGCTCTCATGTTAAGGCTAGTAGAGTCATCAGGAGGGAACGTGAGAGGCCCTAGCTCTGTGACTGCTTGAGAGCTGTCAGGGTAACTTCCTGCTGCAGTTTTGTTTATGTCAGCACCTCGTAGAGGTGAAAAGTCAAGCTGAAAAGATTTGTGTCTCCAGTGTTGTTGGTTGATGACATCAATTCAACATCAGCAGGGATCCCCAACTTGGGGTATGGTGAAAAAGAATACAGGATTCAGTGAAAACAGCTCAATAGTGTTATAGCTCAATTATGAAGCAGCACAGAATGGCTGTGAGGTGGCCCTGGGGCCAGACAGCACTAGGGCAAGACCCTTCTCTGGCTAGACAGCTCTGCTCTGCTCTGCTCCTGGGAGGCATCTTCAGTGTTTCAGCTCCAGTCAGGGAAACACCGCATTCAGTCTTCAGTCTTCAGTGGAAAGAGAGGAGCTAAATTATAGACAGAAGTCCCTGTCCTTGGTTCCCAATTGGTCTGCCCTCATGCAAATGAACACTCCAAATTCTCAGTTTGATTGGTCCAAAAGGCACTAACTGTCTTGATTGGTCAGAATAGTGCCACTCTGGTCAGTGAAGAAGCTGCTGGGAATATAGCTGCCCCATCTCCTGGGACCCACCCACCTCTCTTCCCCTGGCCCCACCCCATTGCTGTGGCTAACCTCATCATCTCCTTGCCCTAGAAGGCTGCCATCATAGGCCACCTGCAGCCCTGGCCCCTCCCACTGGGCCCTGACCACTACAGGTAATGCAACTGTTTCACAATGCACATCTCTCTGGGCCATGCCTCAGCAACTCCTCCGAGCCTTGGAGTAAAGTTGACACTCCAAAATCATGTGTTCTAATGGCCCCACGTTGACCCTACTAAACACAGGGTAGCTCATCCACGAGACCAAAAAAGTCATCCAAAGCCAGGAGAGCTAAGACAAAGAGGAGGTGTCCCCCTGGAGCCTGCTAGCTTTAGCTGAGCTGCATGGCCACGACCTAGGGCCAATTCCAACTTCAAGATAAAGTCCTGTTTTCCCAATGATGGAGAATTTGAACCGGCTGAGGGGGCCTTCAAAACCATGTCCCTTAAGCATGCTAATGGTCCCATCCCAGGAGCCCTGCCCAACAAAGCCTCTGCTTCATTACTGAAGGACAGAGGCAGCAGTACTAGCAATATGCTCTCCACATCATCTCTACCACCTGCCACAAATGGTCCCCAAAGCCACCTCCACCAGGATAACAACCAATTGCCCTATTGGGAAAGTGTGGGGTGCTCTCTCCCCTGGTTCCTTGAAATTCCCAACTTCGGATCAAGCTGGTCATCCAGATAAGCCCAGCAACATCAAAAAGCACCACCTGGGACTCATACAACCCACACCAGTAAGCAGTGCAGCTGGCTGGACCCTTCAGCCACGCCCCACACAGGACAGACATTCTAAATCCTAACCGAGAGAAGGCAGATGCCCTGGAAACAACCTCAAGCAGGTGAGATCTCAGTGTGGGAACCACAGCATACTGCAGTGCCCATTCTTCAATGTGTCAGCACAGAGGTCTCTAGGTGTGCACAGAGTCACAAGAGTCATGCACTAGGCCCCTTTGCTTGCTCTGCAGTTGCCTCATGAAGCTCTTAAGAAAAGGGGTCCTGAATGTCATTGTGCACAGGACCACACAAATGATGTAGCATCCCAACTATAAGTCTCCCATCAGCAGGGGTTACCAAGGGAGCAGGAAGGCACAGCTCAGTCCAAGCAAAATACAAGCCCTGTGGGGCTGTATCTCAATTCATTCCCAGTGTGTCAGAAGCAGTCCTTTGGGTAACTTTTTACTGTAACATGCCCAGACATTGTATTGACTTCTATGCACACAGAAATAGCATGAGTTGGCTCAGTCTGTGGGAGCAGGTGAGTAGACCAACCAAGTGTATCACTCTGGGCTCAGGCAAGTGTTCTTCAACTCATGACCTTAATAATTCTCTCAACAAATCACTGTAAATTTGCTGCCTTTTAGTACCCTAATCATTCCCTTTTCAGCAGAGTCACTCTGTCCACATTTCAGGCAAAATCAGTATAACCGCCTTTTCAAACCTCAGCAGAAATCCAATTGTTGTATAAAAAAATTTAAAAATCACTAAGAAGGTAGAAAAAAACATACAATTTATCTTGGATTCTAGGTTACTCCTTAATGCCCACAATACCATCCAGAATGGATTTAATTTCTTTTATCAGGAAGGCATGTGCTTGTTGGCCTCACTTACATGCAGGGTTAGGGTGCACATGGATTCTGACTGACATTAGTTCTGTTCTGGTGAAACGTCAGACACATGCTGTATTCCTCTCTGAAAGGAAAAGGCTTCCCAACAAGGTGCAACCCAGCTGCTTCCTCAGATCAATTGTGTAGGCTTACAACAGGGTGCCTAGGTGAGGGAAGGAGAGCATGTGCTAAGATTTACTCTTCAATTTTGAAAGAGTTGATGATTTGTTATGAGTAATACAACACTGAGAGGCAGCTGTATAGGGGACAGTGAACAGCACCTCCCAGCAGCCTGGACAGGACACTAGGGGACACCCCAGATCTTCACCCATGCCCACTCATGCCAGAACCTATTAATTATATTTCCAATAAAATGCTAACTCTTTATTAAATAACTAGAGGCCCAGTGCACAAAAATTTGTGCACTAAGGGGGGTCCCTCAGCCCAGCCTGTGCCCTCTCACAGTCTGGGACCCCTTGGGGGATATCCACCTGCAGGCTTAGGCCTGCTCCCTGGGGGGATCGGGCCTACGCTGGCAGTCAGACATCCCTCTGGCAGCCTGGGAACCCTCAGGGGATGTCCACTTGCCAGCAGGGAGCAGGCCTAAGCTGCAGTCAGACATACTTAGCGCTGCTGAGGAGGCAGGAGAGGCTCCCATCACCACCACTGTACTGGTAGCTGTCAGCCTAGCTTATGGCTGAGCAGAGCTCCCCTGTGGGAGTGCACTGACCACCAGGAGGAAGCTCCTGCATTGAACATCTGCCCCCTGGTGGTCAGTGTGTGTCATAGTGGCTAGTTATTCCCAGTTGTTCAGCTGTTAGGGTCAATCTGCATATTACCTTTTTATTATATAGGATAGAGGCCTGGTGCATGGGTGGGGGTTGGCTGGTTTGCCCTGAAGGGTGTCCTGGATCAGGGTGGGGGTTCTGCCTGGGTTCCTGGCCAGCCTGGGTGAGAGGCTGATGGCTGTTTGCAGGCTGGCCACAGCCACTTCAGGGTGGGGGTCCCTGCTGGGGTGCCTGGCCAGCCTGGGTGAGGGGCTGATGGCTGTTTGCAGGCTGGCCCCAGTGACCCAAGTTCCCAGCAAGGCTGGCTGGAAGCAGGTATCTGGGATTTATTTATCTTCTATAATTGAAACTTTGTTGCCTTGAGCGGAGGCCACAACCAGCCAAGGCTTGGCGGGAAGCTTAGCTTCCGCCTTCGCTGGGGCAACCAAGCCTCTTGTTTGCTCTAGCTCCATGGCTGCTGGCTGCCATCTTGGTTGGGTTAATTTGCATATTGTCACTCTGATTGGCTGGTGGACGTCGCTTGGGATGTAGCGAAGTAATTAGTATATTACTCTTTTATTAGATTGATGCTATTTAAAGAGATGATAATCCCTGCAGCCTTAAACATAAATTTGATAATACACAATCCTATATAATAACAAACATGCAAATTAGCCATTCCTCCGCTATGCTAAGCCACGCCCACCAGTCAATACAGAGTGATGTTCACATTAACCCAACAAAGATGGCGGAGGCCAGAGCTAGGATACTTGTGTTGCAGCCACAGTTACCATCCCGGCTCTGGCCGCTTCAGGCCTGTTGGAGTCGCAGAAGGCAGGGGAGACAGAGAAGTCCGGCTCCAGTGTCTGAGGCTAGCTTCGACCCAGGAGATAAAGAAACCGCCTACCCCGTGATCCCAGGCCGCAGCCACCTGGAGAAGTCACCCACACTGCATCCAAGGGGAGACAGAGAACCTGGGCCCAGCACCTGAGGCTGGCTGTGGTCAGGGAAATAAAGAAGCTGCCTGCCCCATGATCCCAAGCCGCAGCCAGCCAGAGAAGCTGCCCACATTGCATCCCAGAGGATACGGAGAAGCCGCCCACCTGCAGTCCAGGTGCCAGTGCCTGCGGCTGGCTGCGGCCCAGGAAACGGCGTCAGCATCTGTGGCCTGGGAAATAGTTTCCCTCTTCTCCCACTGCAGTCATTACTTCAATATTCCCCTTCTGAATTTCTCTCCTGTGCCACAATCCAACTCCACTTTTTATCTGAAGGATGCGGAATAGAGAGAGCAGTGTTAAAAGCTTACATTTTTAAGCCAGTAAAGTTGGTTGGTACTCAAACATATAAATGGAAAACTAGAGTCCTTAAGGTAACAAAGGCTACAAAGGGAGGGGACAGGGAAAGGGCATGACATAGTATATCCAGCAATCCACACGGGGACTGAAAACTACGAGGATGACAATTAGTGAAGATATGAATAAATTAAAATAGTTGGCAGGGACAATTCTTCCATCTTTGAAAATATCTACATCAAGTCTGTTTAAATAGATTTTCATCTGCATAATATAACACATTCCGACAAGACCACCACCGCCACCAATGTGGTCAGTATTGTGCCAATAAATGTTTAACAACTGGCTCTCAATCAAAGAAAACAAAACTCTGATTTATACTATCGGCCAATTTCTGTGGCATAAATTCTCCATCCATGGCTGATGTCGGCTGCTAATGTGATGCTACTAAATACAGAGCTGAGGAGAAACATGCAGTAATACACTATTATATGCCACCAGAAAGACCCAAAAGATATAAATAGTGTCAAGAGTCAGAACAGTAAAGTGGGTAATTAATTGAGGAGTGATGAATTTAGAATATGTATTACCTTTGGTTTTAATGTAATTTATTCACTTTTAAGATTATATAATTTAATTTTTAATGATGTACATGTTTAACAACCAGCTTAGAAAATCCCTGAAAAATTGTGAGCCAGTAAGAGCAGGCTCTAGCACAATACTGAGTGGAGTGTAATGGTTAAACGGCATGGCTCACGGATTTGAAATGAGACTCAACCACTTTTAGGTTTTACTGGTCAAGTTACCTGATCTCTCTATACTTCAGTGTTCTCATCTGTGTCATTATAGTACCTACTGTATAGAGTTATTGCAAAGATAAAATGAAATCTGTGTACGACACAGCACAGTACCTGACACAATAATTCACTCAATTTGTTATAAACTGTTACTGCCTCAAAATGTTGTTGACAACATTACTCATGCTGAAAGAATGAAATTTTATTGATGAGAAAAATATCTTATTTTGCGATCTACATGGAGACAGTCAATTTTACTTCCTAGGCAGTAAATGGTAATCTACTACTAGAAACTGCAAGGGGAAAAATGACCTCAATCAACATGATTGAGGCAATGTATTATTAGCTGGATCATAAAGCAGAGAGGATGTCATACATTCTGGGATATATTTGCAGTAAGAGGCTTTACCTCAGGTATTAATTCTGATCAACTAAGCATCAGACTTAAGATGAATGGTGAGAAGGATTCTGAGGCTGCTTCTAGACTTAGAAGGAATAGAACTTTAATGCATAAGCAACAGTTACTATGGTTAATGATGGCAAGAAAAAACACACCATGATCTATTCTAATAAAAGGGTAATATGCTAATTAGACCACACATCTTCCAGACAGCCATCCATGAAGTCACCTGCCAGCAGTCCCAGGCACCAGTGCCTGTGGCTGGCTGTGGATTGGGAGACAGAGAAGCTGCCCACCCCAGTCTCAGGCACCAGCCACCTGTGGCTGCAGCCCAGGCAAAGCCACCTGCCCACCATCCCCTGAAGCTGCAGCCAGCTTGGGCAAAGCTGACCAGAGTCCCATGTGTCTATGGCTGACCAAAGGAAGGAAAACCCAGGTCCCAGGTTCCTATAGTCGGCTGGAGGAGGGAATCTTGGGTATTGGGTTTGGGGCTGAGGCAGAGATGGTTAGGGGCAATCAAGCCAGGGGGAGAGCAGTTAGGGATGATCAGGCTGGCAGGCAGAAGCAGTTAAGGGCAATCAGGCAGGCAGGTGAGCAGGTAGGAGCCAGTGGTTCTGGATTGTGAGAGGGATGTCTGACTGCCAGTTATCCCCCAAGGGGTCTCAAATGGAGAGGGGGCAGGCCAGGCTGAAGAACACCCCTACCCCTTTCACACACCAGGCAACTAGTCCTATCTAATAAAAGAGTAATATGCAAATTAACTGTCACTTCATGATAAAGATGGCAGCGCCCACAGCCAATAAGGAAGGAATATGCAAATTGATGTGACAAAGATGGAAGTGCTGGCCGGAGCCATGCAGCTGGCTGGAGAGTGTGTGGGAACGCTTGGTGTCCTGGGTTGCCCCAGCAAAGCAGAACACCAAGCCTGGCTGGACAGTGGGAGAGCGGGCAGCATAAGTGGCCGCTCCACCGGAGTCCTCCAGTTCTGGAGGTCTGCCACTGAGAGTGGGCAGCATGAGCGGCCCTCGCCGGGGTCCTCCAGTCCCGCCCTAGCCTCAGAGGTGATGGGCAAGGATGGTAGCAGGATAGTACATCCAGTCTGGGTGCTGCAGCAGGGCACTATGTGCGGATGGAGTGCCCAGCCCACATAGGAGCATGGGCTGTAGGGAATGAGGCGCTCCTATTTGGGGAATGGACACGCAAAGATGAGCAGCATGGCCTCACACAGCTCACACGCCTCCTCTGGAGGAATTCCAAGGAGAGAGGTGGGAACAGCAGGCTTTAGCTGCGCCTGCCACCTGCAGTGGTGCCGCTTTCACTCACTCACTCATGTGCCACAGGCTTGCTCCTTCCAGGACATGGATTGGCAGCACCAACAGAGCATGGCTGTCAGTTCCAGGTTAGAGGGCTGCTGCCTCGCACCCCAGGATAGGTGGGACGATTCACGTAGGAAACTAGGGTGAAGCCCCCTTAATGGGCCTGACTCCCTGAAAACCAGACTCGCCCAAAAAGATAAGCTCTTTGCTATTGTACTGATCTGTCACCTTTAAACATCATTCACACATTAAACACTTTATCCCTATTGTTAGAATGTTATAAAATAGATGTGTGCTTTTTTTAAACTTTATTTTCCAGATAAGGAGAGGTAGACTCAGGGTCTGAATCCACACTTGTCTGGGTGGAAAGCTGTTCAGCTATGAAAGGTGGGCATGTGGCAGTGGACAACCATCCCAAAAACACTAGATGGTGAAAGAAGGAGCTGGAAATGAGACAAAATGGTATGTGTGCATCTTCAAAGGAAAGCAGATGCTGCTCCAGTCTAGGCACTTTCTAGGAGACTTTTACAATTATTGGCAAGCTGCCATTCTGAAACAAGCAAAGATGAGGAAGGAGTACAAGTAATTGCAGAATGGAAACTGCAATTTGGGCAGGTCAAGGACTTTGGCCTAGCAATGCAATGCCATCAGAGTTGGGACGTTCTGGATTCTCAGAACTTTGCAATTGATTCTATTGTTTGCTTCAAGAAATTTCAAGCAGCCCTAACAGGTTTGGCTCAATGGATAGAGCATCAGCCTGCAGACTCAAGGGTCCCAGGTTCGATTCTAGTCAAGGGCATGTACTTTGGTTGTGGGCACATACCCAGTAGGGAGTGTGCAGGAGGCAGCTGATCGGTCTTTCCCTCTCATCAATGTGTCTAATTCTCTATCCCTCTCCCCTCCTCTCTGTTAAAAAAAAGTCAATAAAATATATTTTTTAAAAAAGAAATTTCAAGCAAATGCCCTGAGATTTTATCTTATCTAATAAAAGAGTAATATTGAAATTGACCATTTCTATGGGACGCCTAAGCCATGCCCACCAGCCAATCAGAGCAGCTGTATGCAAATTAACCCAGCCAAAATGGAGACCGGCAGTCACGGAGCTAGAGTAAACAGGAGGCTTCCGTTGCACCAGGAGTGGACTCTGCCTAGGCCAGCTGGACCTCTCTCTGCTCACGGCAACATATTGCAATTATAGAAGCCACGGAGATGAAGCCAACAGGAGTCTTCATTACCTGCCTAGGCCTCAGCTTAAAGCAACA
Source organism: Murina feae (assembly GCA_004026665.1). NCBI lineage: Eukaryota > Metazoa > Chordata > Mammalia > Chiroptera > Vespertilionidae > Murina > Murina feae. The sequence goes on from PVJC01050203.1 coordinate 9,068, forward strand.
GTTTCAATTATAGAAGATAAATAAATCCCAGAAACCTGCTTCCAGCTAGCCTTGCTGGGACATTGGGTCAATGGGAGTTGTGGGCAGCCTGAAAGCCTGAAAACGGCCCTCAGCCCCACACCCAGGCTTCCCAGGCACCCCAGTAGGGACCCGAACCCTTAAGGGACTGTGGGCAGCCTAAAAGCCTGAAAATGGCCCTCAGCCCCGCACCCAGGCTGCCCAGGAACCCCAGTAGGACCCAAAACCTGAAGGGACTATGGGCAGCCTGAAAACGCCCCCTCAGCTCCTCACCCAGGCTGCCAAGGCACCCCAGTAGAGGCCCAAAACCTAAAGGGACTGTGGGCAGCCTAAAAGCGGCCCTCAATCCCTCACCCAGGCTGGCCACCCCCCAATGGGGTGAGGATCCACACTGGGGGGCTTTGCCAGCCTGCAAACAGTCATCAGCCCCTCACCCAGGCTGGCCAGGCACGCCAGCAGGTGGATAACCCCTGAGGGGTCCCAGACTGCGAGAGGGCACAGGCTGGGCTGAGGAACACCCCAAATTTTTGTGCACCGGGCCCCTAGTATACCTATAATAATAAAAGTATAATATGCTAATTAGCCAGACTGCAAGGAGAGCCCCTCCTGGGTGCCAGAGGGAAGCCGGTGTTGGCAGCCAGGGGAAGGAAGACCTACTCTTGCACAATAGGCCTTCCTTGCTGGCCTAATACATCTGTACATTTGAATGTGTATATTATCTAATCTAATAAAAGAGAAACATGAAAATTGGTGTCACTCCACTATACCTAAGCCATGCCCACCAGTCAATGAGAGCAACTATGCGCAAATTAACCCACCCAAGATGGCGGCCCACAGCCATGGAGCTGGAGCAAGCAGGCTTGGTTGCCCCAGCAATGGAGAAAGTCAAGCTTCCACCTGCCCTGGCTGGCTGTGGCCTCTGCTCAAGGCAACAAAGTTTCAATTATAGAAGATAAATAAACCTCAGATACCTGCTTCCAGCCGACTTGGGCTCAAGGAAGTGCTGGGAGCCTGGGTTGTCAGGGGCAACCTGATCTGGGCTCTGGTTAAGGCAACAGAGTTTCAATTATAGAAGATAAATAAATTCCAGATACCTGCTTCCAGCCAGCCTTGCTGGGAGCTTGGGTTGCTGGGGGCCTTGGCCAGCCTGCAAACAGCCATTAGCCCCTCACCCAGGCTGGCCAGGCACCCCACTCCTCCCTGCAAACAGCCATCAGCCCCTCACTCAGGCTGGCCAGGCACCCCACTCCTCCCTGAAGGGGCTGTGGCCAGCCTGAAAATGGCCCTCAGCCCCTCACCCAGGCTGGCCAGGAACCCAGGCGGAACCCCCACCCTGATCTGGGACACCCTTCAGGGAAAACCAGCTGGCTCCCACCCGTGCACCAGACCTCTATCCTATATAATAAAAAGGTAATATGCAAATTGACCCTAACAGCAGAATGACTGGGAATGACTAGTCATTATGACACACACTGACCACCAGGGGGCAGACGCTCAATGCAGGAGCTGCCATCTTGGTGGTCAATGCGCTCCCACAGGGGGAGTTCTGCTCAGCTACAAGCCAGTCTGATGGCTGCCAGCACAGTGGTGGTGGACGGAGACTCTCCCGCCTCCTCAACAGCGCTGAGGATGTCTGACTGCAGCTTAGGCCTGCTCCCTGCTAGCAAGTGGACATCCCCTGAGGGCTCCCGTGCTGCCAGAGGGACATCTGATTGCCAGCTTAGGCCCAATCATTTGGGGAGCAGGCCTAAGCCAGAAGGTTGATATCCCCCGAGGGGTCCCAGACTGCAAGAGGGCACAGGCCAGGCTGGGTTGAGGGAATCCCCCAAATGCACAAATTTTTGTGCACCGTGCCTCTAGTCTATACTAATAAAAGCCTTAGGGGTGATCAGGCCAGCAGGGAAGGGCAGTTGGGGACAATCAGGCCAGCAAGGGAGCAGTTAGGTGTCAATCAGGCCAGCAGGGGAGCAGTTAGGGGGCTATTAGGCTGGCAGGCAGAAGCAATTAGGGGCAATCAGGCAGGCAGCCTGGTGAGTGCTTAGTAGCCAGCAGTCCCAGATTGTGAGAGAGGTGTCCAACTGATAGTCAGACATCCACAAGTGGTCCCAGATTAGAGAGGGTGCAGACCAGGCTGAGGGACAAACCCCCTACCCCATGGTGGGGTACACTGGGCCACTAGTGTAAATAATAAGAGGCAAAAATCTAATATCTATGTAGTGAACTTACAAACACTCCCTGTGTCTTTCTTGATGCTGCCATGCCACTCAGGCACATCAGGCCTCCACAGCACTTGAGATGTGAGCCCAAAATTACTTACACTACACATTGTGCATGTCAGCTTACAAAAGCAATGAATGAAGGATTTGACAAATGCTCCAGGGAAAGTGTGGGTGACCCCCACATTCCCAAACCATGAAGCTATAAGATGACAAAGGAGGGGGCAATACCCACCTCCATTACTGCCACCTCAGAAAATGAACAACCTAGCAGGTGACACTGAGCAGTCCTCCACAAAGGAATATAAATCCAGATACTGAATTTCAGTCCCTCTAAAAAGGGGCTGGGAGAAAAAAATTAGACTCCATGTCCATCAAGACCCCTGAAAACAGACTGCTGATTAGGAGATTTGTCAGAGAATAACTTCCCACTAGGAAATTTAAATAATCAGTTGGGTGTGAAAAATATGCACATTCTGGGTTTCAGACAAATTTCTCAGCTTGGTTTGTAAAAGCTTTCTAGGCTATTACTACATTAAGTGTAGACCAAGAATTCCCACAGTCGTTTGCAGATTCTATCACAGG